>JAKZAN010000104.1:0-103585 GCA_023053545.1 Lepidurus packardi
CCCAACCCCAACCCCAACCCCAACCCCAACCCCAACCCCAACCCCAACCCCAACCCCAACCCCCAACCCCAACCCCAACCCCAACCCCAACCCCAACCCCAACCCCAACCCCAACCCCAACCCCAACCCCAACCCCAACCCCAACCCCAACCCCAACCCCAACCCCAACCCCAACCCCAACCCCAACCCCAACCCCAACCCCAACCCCAACCCCTAACCATCACTGTCTCCTTTACTGGATTTTTTTATCTTCATTGGTGTAA
This sequence comes from Lepidurus packardi, assembly GCA_023053545.1. Classification (NCBI taxonomy): domain Eukaryota; kingdom Metazoa; phylum Arthropoda; class Branchiopoda; order Notostraca; family Triopsidae; genus Lepidurus; species Lepidurus packardi. The sequence continues at coordinate 264 of JAKZAN010000104.1, forward strand.
TTCCATTTCTGCGTATTTCTCTATTGCCTGTGGTCCTACTTGAAAGACCAGATATTTATGGAATCTATATAATTCTTGGGGGGGTTCTTTTGTAAGTATGTCGATAGTTAGTTTAGTATTAGAATCCAATGATGGGGTCCTTATTTCCTCTGTTCTGCTTAAGCTTCATGACTCTACTTTACACTCCAGCCTACTCCTGGTCTTTCTAGCAAGATATCTACTTCACCATGGAACAGCAAGCCACACAGTATCTCCTTTTAATCACCAATGCAGGCCCCTCCGATCGGAGCACACCTAATCTCTCGAACCATAATCAACAACTAGTTAACACCATTAAAGCATCAAGGAAAATACCGAACAACCAGATCCTAGGTCAACGTCTCCACGATGCATACTCAGTCGATGAGGCTCTCAAACACCAGTATAGATATGTCAAGACCCTTGACACAAGTAAATAGCCAATTCAGGAAAAAACACAGCTGATGAAGAGCATAGCCACAGAACTCAATAATTAGGAGTACAAAAACGTCATCATCTACTTCAGCGGGAACACTCACCCCCAAACAGGCAACTGGTACTTGTCCAACTCTACCAATCCAGGCGAGGGTATGCTAGCATACCAATAACTCATGAGACTCTGGCGATCCCGCAAAAACTATACGCAACCACGCCATTTGCTAATGATTATCTAAGGTTCGAGTGGGTATGTCTGGGCACGCAAATGCTACAATGATGTTGCATTCACGGATGTGACTATAATGACCTGCGGCACTGTGGGCCAGAAATGTGCCGACACAGGTGTTGGGGGTTACTTCACCCATAACATTGCTTAAGCGTTGAAGATTAACAACGTTGCCAGTTTTGTCTTTGAGTAGAATATCGAGCAGAAGCAGAACATAACCCTTCTTGGTGTTCCAGTTCTAATGAATAAAGTCTATGGTCTAAGTATTGGCTTCGAAAACTATGAGGATATCCGAAAATCTCATGACGACTTTAGCTACCTGGTTCGATAGTGATGCATTTATCTACCACTAGGCACAGCGTAGAAGTTAGAGACAAATCACTTGAAGCACTCCTTAACGAGTTGCTCCCCATTAACAACATTAGTCGTGCAGATCATGATTTCTCGATCGAGTTTCTGGCTCAGGAACCTCAGAGATTCTATTTCAGGGTAGGTGATACCGCCCAGTACGTACACTAATATTAGCTTCTTCTTCCCCCTTTTTGCATATTCTGACTCTTTGAGTTCCGAGTAGTGAGTGGTGCCCTTGACTAAGTCAAACTTGTACTTGTAGTCTGTCCAGCTTCTGGGATACCTTGCGCCTTCCTCTACCATCCTCGCTCTAAAAATAGCAAATGAGATAAAATAAATAAGCTAAGGATATTTTTTACATCAGGGAGGCGTAGATGATGAAAATATAGTTGTAGTCTGTCGGGCTGGATAAATCCGCATCCGACTAGATCAGTCTGAACTCATTTTTTAGTTCCGACCAGTTGTTCTTAGAGACGTACTGCTGTATCAATCCTGCTTGTATCATGCTACGGAACGCGAAGGAGTATTACAGACCGTAGTTACGGCATATGATTTCCTAGATGCTTTTGAGCTGCTTTTCCTTCAGTCCACCGTGGACTGCAGAGGCTAGACTGACCCATTTGAGTATGCTTTAGACTGGGTAAAACACTGTAAGTTCTTCAAGAGCCTAGAGGGACACGCTTCCAGTATTTATCATGGAGTTTTCCTGCGATACCCTCGTGTAGAAGCTAGTATTATGGATCTTCTGCGATACGTCCATGCCGATGTAGAGGTGGTTCTGGCAGAATACGTATTGCCTGAGGTTGCTCTTGACTTGTTCTTCGAGGGCAGTGATTTCGTTAAGACTTAATTCGCTCTTCTTCTTTTCCTTGGCCTCCTGTATTTATCCCTTGAGTCTCTTGCAGATGACTTCTGCGTCTTTGATGAAGAAGTTGATGTACTTATTGCGGAATTCCGAGTAGTACTTGTCCAGTGGGTTGCAAATCAGATAGGGTGCTTTTCCATCCTTGGCCCCTCCGGATTCATTGACCAGTTCGCTTGGTACTGTGATCTGATTGAGTTTGATGGGATAGAAATTGTCGATCAGGCCTTCATAGGTGAAAGGCGTCAGCATCGGAGTCACCAGATCACACTCTCTGTCGAACAAGAATAGACTAATCTCGTACTAGCTTTCCTTCTTTTAGTACTTCTCCTCGTCCAACTCATTAAGTTTCTCCCGCATGAGCTGGACAACAGTGTGGGCATTATCACCCTTTGCGAAAGTATATTTGAACATTCCGAGAGCACTCTGCAACTTCAGAATGGACTAGACAACCAGTTTGACTGCCATTTGGTCCTTCTCCACGTTCATTTTGTAGAAACAATTGTCGAACTCAAGACTAAGTAGATCCTTCTCCAGTGGAATCAAGTCGAAATTCAGACTTTCAACTTTGATGCTGGAGAGGACACCCGCAGCCTCAAGGATATCTGCAGCCAAGAAGGTCTTCTTGGGGGACAAGAGAAGGAAGTACTATTTTTTGATGTTTCTGGATTTATTATCTAGGATCATGCGTGAGACTTTGCGGATGCTTTCATTATGTGGTCTGAGTAGGAAGACAACTACTGAGTTGGTTGAGACGTCCTGGACTGATTCTGCATCTTTATCATCGAACTAGAAGAGATAGGTTTCCCGGATGCTATTTTTATTTTTGAATGGCTCGAGGTCGTGGGCATAGATGAAGTTCAGAATGTCCAGGAGATTCTGGTCGATGTAGAGTGTTTTGTCTTAGATCGGGAACTAGAAGAACATGCGCTGGAGTTTAACCTTGACGAACTCAAGTAGTTCGAGAGTGTCGAAGGCGGGTGGCTTCTGTGGATTCATAATGGTTAAAACGAGATATCCAAAATACTATGGACAATGGTCGTCAGCAATAGGCTAAACCGAAATCATTATTGCTTTTTCAGATAAATGTATATCCCCACAGAGGGATGGGGTTGATGCTGCGATTTAGATAGTCGAAACAACCTCTGATGATGAGAAATACGGAATACTATCCTAAACCAACTCTGGTTTTTTGTTTTTTTCGCAACTCAGTAGTCTAGTATCACGTATTCTTAGAATAGAAAAAACAAGACATAGGAGGAGGGGGACATAAAATATGTATAGGCATATGGGAGGGTAGTGCGAAGACATAAATTAATCAAATTTGTTACAGGTTACAATGAGAGAGATCTAAGGATGACAGAAAAAATGGCTAGCAAACTCAACAATCGTTCAGGAAAGCATGCACGCTCCCCTGAAAATCTCAGACCATCTTGGAGATTCGGTGTTTTCTTTCCTTGCGGCGAGGGGCTACTTACTAAACCCCGAACTACTGGTATATCTCGCCTTATTCTTGGATTAGATCATCAACATAAAGTATGTTTTGGCTGTTCTGGGTCGTGATGTTTTAGCCCTTGCTGGGAGACAGTCGGTCTGTTGCATGCTCATCGACTACCATCAGATCGTGATGAGAGTCATCTCGGCTGCTTTCGCCGAACATGATTCTGGTGCTTTTGATTTTCTTACCCCTCTTGCTGGATGGGGGTTGGACGAGAACGACAGTGGAGTTGAGACTATTAGGCTGGGAATCTGGGGGATGTTATTGGGAGAGGTTATGGAGTTTGAGGTTAAAAGTGGGTGTAGATTCGGAAGAACCCATGAGGAGTGGGAGCAGTATAGGGGTAGGGTGGTATTTTAATTATATTTTTTAATGTAGCTATAAACAGGCACAGGGACCCAGCTGGATGAACAGCAATCGCCCGTAGTCACACATTAAGCTCCCTTTAGTCCCCTCCATATATAATATGTTTAATTAGATGTATGGCAGAAGGCCCTAATAAAATTATAGTGAACCCATCCTTTTCGGATACGCAATTCCGTCGAAATCTTTTCTTAACATTTTCACAATATTATCAGTGTCCAATTAGTCTGGCGATACAAGGGTCAGTTGAAGCCGATCTTTTGGAAGAACCGCCTCACATGCTCACAATGCTTCTTCTATTTCTCACAACTACATTTCTCATGCAGTCGTAGAATCCTCTTATACGCTCGCAGCAACTCCTGGGGAGTCAGCTCACAATCATCCTGTGCCAGGTTCTACCGCACCCGTATGAAGCTATACGGTTGCCTAAACATGTGTTTGACCTGTACATATCCTTGATGGTTCTTCGCCTTGATCTTCCGAAGGTGGTAGTACAACTCCGTGACCTCAACTAAGACTGCGTGTTCATGCGTGTCAGTTTTAGCGAGGTTTAATTGCAGAGAAGTCAAGTTTCTTTGGAGCTGTTTGGCACTCTTGACCACTCTATTGACCTTGATTTTCTTCTGATCTGCTGCCCATTGCAGTTGCTCAAAGTTGTGTGCCTGTTCTTCCCCGAAAAATATCTCTAGATCCTGTTCTGTGAACTCTATTTTATCAGGAACTACTGAAACTCTCTTTTAGAGAATCTATTTAAGGTCGGTTTCTCTTGGAATTGTAGCGGGGTACCTTGACGTATTCTCACTCGAAATGAGTTCAGACTTGGCCGAGCTGCCGGGTTCCTTATCATCTGTCTTCAGCCGTGATTAGTCTTGATGGAAATTTAAGGTCTTAACCATTCTCTTCGCATCAGTGTTCTTCGTAGCTGACATTCCTTATTGGGAATTATTAATGTTGGTTATCGAGTGTCGAGCCAAATTCTTAATGCTCGCCTCATTTTTGTTGTTCGCCATTATGTTCTTTGGGGTCAGTGATGGTCTGCTGATTCTGATGCTTACTGCTTCTTGTGGCTTATCTGACTTATTATTTTTCTGGAATTCTAAGTCGTCCAAGCGCATACGAGTACTGTTTCTGTTCTAACGACTGGATAGATTTTTCTTGGGGTCGATGGCGATCGATATAACTTGGTTTGAGGATAGAGAAGGATTTGAACGTGGAGGCATGCCGGATAAATTATTGTTCTAGAATTGACCATTGAGGGGAGTACAGTAATCGGGTTCCTCGACTTCTAAGATTTCCTCATTGGAAAAGCTTTCTGATTTCGAGGCCGCAATGCTCGTGAATCCTTTGACGATATCGTTTCTCGGACTAGAGTAATCCTCCTAAACCAGCCCAGCCAGCTGTGCTACGTTGAACATTTTGCTTTTGCTCTTGCTCTTCTGCCTTGAAGTTGGACACTGTTCCTCTTTAGCTGTAATATTCACTTTCACATTCGCGGTGGCGGGAGGCTGCTTTTACTCGACATGGTTGGCATTGTTGGTTAGACTCTTCAGCACAGCATGACTCAGCTGTACAGACTTCCTCTCGATAATATCATCCTTCTATTTCAGTCTATATTTGGTGTCCACAATAGCTTCTGTAGCTTGTTTTAGTTGTTATTTCAGACTAAAGATCTCTTAGTGGAGCAAGTTCATCATAGTATCATTTGGACGTGGCTCGTTCTTGGGCGGTTTGAAGGCTATTTTATATGAGGATTCTCGAAAGTGTTTGTTTTCCTCCGCGAAGTCGTGGATGACTCCGTTGGTCATGGTGCCTTGGCAGACCATGGTCTTTTTCTGCTTCTTGTTGGACTTCAATGTCTAAATTAACTTCATCTTCATCTTTGAGAACATTGACATGCTTCTATCCAGAGCTATCTATTTTCTATTTTTGGAGCTCTACGTAAGAGCGTCATTCTATAAGTAGGCCGAAAGGAAATTGGTTATATCTTTTTCCTCCTTCAGCTTGGTTTCAACGAGTTCCGTGTAGTCTTTGGTGTACTTAGAGTGTGTAGCCAACACCGAAAGAGACTACTTGAGGATGTTAGAAGCGCATGAATAAGTAGCACCCAACGTTTTCTCTTTGCTCTTACTCACCTCATTCATGAGCTAGTTGATCCTTTAGTCTTCTTCGGTGTGGTCTTTATCGATGTACTTTTCCAAACCTTATAGAATGAAGCGACCCCGTTCGAGATCTCGGTACTTATTTTTGATATTTTCGAGATGAGTGTCGTGGTCTTATCCAGAAGGTAGGACAAATTAGAACTTATTCCGACTTCCAGTAGCAGTAGGAGATGCTTTCTAAGCTAAGCTTTTCCCGCTATTTTTGAGGAGGTATTTGATGATAAACAGCATTTGGTAGAAGAGTTTGGCCATGAAAACACCAGCTTCTCCAACCTCGATTTATTAGAATGATTCGCAGAGTTCTAAAGAACACAGAAAAGTAAAACGATGAAGTAAGTAGAGTAAATTTACAGGTAATGGAAATTTCGTAGTAGTTAAAAATGATGTTGATGCTTTTCAGGAGTTCTAGAGGCTCGGTGTAGGACTCCAGCATAGACCGGATTTTGCTGTCAAGGTTATAGCAACCCTGGAGTCTCTCTATGGCTTTGTGGCGAAGTCTGTGGATAGGGTGATTAGATTGTTTAGAATGGGAGGTAATTATTGGGAATGGTTGATATCTTAAAAAAAGTAGGAGGGAAGCAAAGACATGGTTCTTACGTCTGCAGAGGATCAGCTTTATATTCGGGGGTGTTTGCGATCCCCCCAAACTCATAGTCTTAGTCTTGGTTTTCCATTTTCTAGAATTTTACATAAACTTAACCAAATCACTTTTTTACTCTATCCGACTGTTATCTACGGATTTTCATTTCTAACTATTAGGCGAATAGATATTGTTCTATAAATGGCAGTTTCGCCTATCAGAAATACACACACTCAACTCTCTGATGTCAGGCTTTCTTGTTCCGTGAGGCTGCTCTCTCGAATTCCTCGTCTCCCAGGTGGATGTCTATGTTCCGTTATCTCTTCAACTTTGGAGGATCTGTCTTCACTGAGTTTCTCACGTTTTATAGGGCTCTCACAATTTTGGACTTCACGAAGTCGTTGGCAGACTGGCTTTTCCTCATCTAATCGATCAGATAGTCGATGATGTCGTCCTCTGCCTTGCAATGCAGTACAAAGAGTGTCTCCAGGAGTACACTATAGCTAAGGGAGTTATTTCCCTTAGTTTGAACCAGAACCTCAACTATCTTGGGGCTCTTCATCCCCTCTTTAAGGTCCTTTCGGATCTCATCATTGTCGACATAGACCTTGGTGAGTATATTTAGAGTTTGCAAAGCTGAGAGCACAGCCTGTTTGTGGCGACCAAATGAGCCCACAATCCTGTCGACAATTGGTTTGGCTTTTTGAGAGAGCAAGGTGGTCTGGGCTTGGACGAGCCCATGCATAACAATGAGGAGTTGCAAGGTGACTGTAGTGGTAGGTTCAAGGAAGACATTCAAGAAAAGGGTTTGAGCGGTAGAAGTCATGGGGTGTGTTTCGGAGTCATCGACGAATCGGGAGAGAATGTCAGCATACTGTACAATTAAAATATAATATTGAGTGGACATTGAGGTACTTTGTTTCTATAGGTAGTCTTCTGTTTAGCTGCAAGTTTGATAAATAGTTGAATTAAGGGGTAACGTAGTGTTTTCTCCACTTCCGAGTAGCAGTACCCTTTGAAATACTTTCCTGAGACGTTCAAGCTTCCAATTATCAGGTCTAGGCAATGAGCCACTATCTCACCCAGTTCTTCGAAACTCTTGACCCTGGACTTGCTTGAAATTTTGAAGTCTTTCTAATCCTCGTATGCCTTAATGTTTGCTATCAGTATCTCATAGACTTCCTTCTAAGCCAGCCGCCCACATACTGCATTCTGCATCTATTGAGTATTGGAGACAAAAGTATCGACATGTTTTGCGATTTTGAGAATCTCATTCAGCAAGCGATATGCAGATATGTCCTGCAGTCTCAACAGCGCGAACATATCATTAAGGTAGTCGTTTCCCCGTTCTCCTGCCATGTAGCTGAGGATTTCTCTGTATCCCTGCAGGATCATAAGTGTGTGGTTGCGCAGACCGGTTTATTCTAGAACATGTCCCAACACACAGTCACGTAGATACTCGAGACGATATACCAGCTGAACTTTGCGCAAGACTTCTTCGTTCTTGAAGGGGACCACTTCGATGAACCTGACTTTCTTTGTTACCCACTCTCGATGTCTGGGTCGGGTTTTCGAGAAGTTCCGATCATCTAGAAAACAGGATGTGTTATTATGTGGTTTTGCGCAGGAAAGGTACATTCAAGGACGCCGAGCACGAACAGGTAATACTCGTCTGAAAGGAGTTCCTGGATGAGTTCAGGGTTGGCGTAACCCACTACCATTGCCATGAAGTCGAAGTAGGTTTGGAGAATCGAGATGTCTTCTGGGTTCTGAGATGCTTCTAGGTCAATGAAGAGTCGGCGGAGTTTGGGCAGGAGGTCTCGTTTGATCAGGAAGATTGATGAGATTCGGTCGACCTTCTATATATCCGGAATATTGCGGAGTTCAAGCAAGATTTGGTGGAGGGTGGAAGGAGAAGGTTATGGTATTTTGAATTCGAGCATGCAGGGGCCGGGGATTTTGGGCTTGATTTCCAAGGCTTCCGTCGTCAAGTATTGCTGGATCTTTTCCCAGATCGCCTGTGCACCGGCAGCGTCCCTGAAGCTCAGTGCCATTTCGACGTTTTCTTTGATGTGCCACCATTTTACGATGCTCATTTCTGTGAGTCGGGTTGTTAACAAACGATCGTTATATCATTGGGCTTACGATCTGCATCCTCCTCGTCCCTGGTGAAGAAGTAGATGTTGTCGGTCATAGTGACTTCATAGAAGGGATTGGGCTGTTCGGGGTTTTCGCTGATGAAGCGCAGTTTAAAAAGATTCTAAAGTAAAGGGTACGAGTGGGCACCTCCTCCTTGACAAACATGGGCATGCCTGTGGCTTGCTCAAGCCATTCCACGTCCTCTTCCGAGTGGCTGACGAGCTGGTAAAGTTTGGCTTGGAGCACGAACGGTCGTCTGGTCATTGGGTGTCTGCTTCTGTTGTACTTGCGTATTTGTGATTTTGAGTGTGATCAGTAATTATTATTATTTTGCTGGACCAAGCCTATCAATCTATTTGAGTGATCGTGCTATTCGCTGATCCATCAGAGAACCTTCTACGTCAAGAAGAAGTCCCCCTCTCAAAATCATAAGTTTTTATTTTAGCTACATATATCTGTATGAGTTGTATACCACCTGGCAGCGAGGTGGTCCTGGCGATGATCTTACGCATATATATCTATCGATAATAGTTGAATCTGAGTTAAGATAAAGCACACAATCATTCAATGTCAATCAAGGGTTGTAAGTTATACGCACCATGAGGCATTGCTCGAGTCCCAATGTTAAAGAGGTCCCTCGGATTCGGATGCCCCTGCTTTTGACCCTTGGTAGTCCGATCACATTCATCTCTGAGTCCAGTGACACCATGGATCCGTAGAAGGGATTCGTCCACACATCATTTATTAGCAGATCCATTTCCACTTAACTGGGCAGGTTATAGCAACCTTCAGCGCACTTCTTGATGTAGACATCGGTCAGTGTAACATCAGATGCAGACTTAAAGGTGAGCGACTCTTCGGTATTGTTCACAACTCCTTCGGCCCTGTAGTATCCATTCTCTGATCGGTCCTGGATTGAAGGTCTTTTCGAAATGGTATCTTTGATATCGCAAATACTATTGAATGATCTCGATCTCTAGTCGATACTTTCAGTCACGATGCACCTTTTAAGAACACTGATATATTTTGTGCCTGCTGCACAGCTCTCACAGACCTGACCCTCACGATTGAATTTAGGTTTCTGTGCAGGGCATTCAATACAGCGGGACGATGAATGGTCGTAAATCGGTGTTTCTTCAGGGCACTTGATGCATGTAGTTTTCACAGTGTATGTGTCAGTAGGACAAACATCCACACAAGTGTCTTCGAACATGAAAGAACCAGAAGTACAGTTTTATAAGCACTTTCCTTGGATGAGGTAGGCGCCATCGAAGCAACTCGTGCACACATCGAAGCTTTCACACGTCAGACACCTAGGATTGCAGGTACTGCACTTTCCATGATGCATATATTGTCCAGGAAGACATTCGACGACGCACGTGTTATCGTTTTGGAGGAAAGTTCCATTTCGGCATTTTCTGCACTGGTTATTCTTGGGCCCGAAACATTACTCGCAGTTTTGGTGGCAGTCATCGCAAACAGAGTCGCAGCTATACTGACCCGAAAGACAGCTCTTCTGGCATGAAGTGCCGATCAGTTTGAATCCTGGGGAACAGGAAGTACACTTCTCTGGAGACTTCGAACACGTTAAACACGATCTATCACAAGCTTTGCAAAGTTGATCATGGAAGAAAGTCCCAGAAGCGCAACTTGTACATTCGAGATTTGTAGGGCCTTGACAGGTTTCACACGATTAGTGACATTTTTGGCAGATCGTCCCTTGAGGATAGGTTCCCTTCGCACACTACAAGATGCACTTCCCTTTGATCAGATTGTAAGGAGGTTGACACTTCGTACAGATATTGTTCGCACACATCTGACAATTTTATTCGCACTTGGTACATTCTCCTTGGCTGATTTGATAGCCCACTGGACACTCCTGCAGACAGATTCCTGCGTGTAGCAGATATTTTTCATTGCAGGCTGTACATTTTTCGGGACTTTGGCAGGCAGCACACGTGTGTGGACACTTAACGCAATGATTGTGGATATTCCGGAAAGATCCTCGAGGACAAACATTGGAACACTGGTTGTTCTGATCGAGAACGAACTAAGGACTACATTTTTGGCAGATGTTGCGGTGTTGACACTCGACGCAACCTTCAGAGCAACGTTGACAGGTGTTCTCCTTTCTAAAAGTGCCAGATAGGCATTGTTTCAGACATCTTCCTGAGTAAGGGTCTAACACAAACCCATTAGAGCAGGCCAAGCAAAGCTTATCATTGACACAGCGTTTACATCCACTTGAGCACTGCATACAGGTTTCATTGTTCCAATATCGTTCCTTATTGCAGAGTTCACAGGTACCGAACTCAGTCATTTCATAATTCTGACTACAATTCATACATTTCATGGGGCTCTCGCATGATATACAGTTTTTGCTGCATTTGGAACATATTTTCTGTTCGAGATCTTCAAATAGGCCAAGCCCACATTTGGACATGCATCGTCGATTGTCGAATAGGAAAAATCCAGGTTTGCAGGCAGAACATCTGCCGTTTGAGTCACAGGATGAGCATTCTTGGTCACACCCCACACATATGTTAGTTTCTGAGCGATAGAAGCCCATGGGGCACAGCTACACACATATTCCCGAAGACAGCGAATATCCTGGTTTACATTTATGGCAGATTTTATCATTAGAACAATCTATGCAGGATGAAGGACAGACTTGGCACGAGTTCTCAGCCAAATAGGTGCCAGTAAGGCAGGAAGTTCTGCACTCTTGCGCAACGGTAAGGACAAACCCAGATGCACAAGTAGTACAGAGCTGATTATCCGAGCATGTGAGGCAGTTCGAAGGGCATCTCACGCACTTACCTTCTTTGATGTAGGAGTCAAGGGGACATTCAGCAACACATGTGAACTGGTTATTCAAAGCATATCCCTTGATGCATGAAATTGAGTTAATGGCAGAGTCGCAAGCTGCAGAATTGGCTGGGCAGTCTACACAGTAGAGATTGAAGGAATATTGTCCAAGAGGGCACTGCTTGACGCATCTATTATTGCGGTCTAAACTCCATCCAGGTTTACAGCTGGTGCAATAAGCAGGGTCATTGAAACATGTTCCACAGTTCTCGCTGCATTGGATGATGGAGTCGTCTATAACAGGCTAGCATTGTTTGTTTACCAAAGTAAAGGGAGGCAAACATTATTCACATGTTTGGGCATTCAGACACTTGGCACATCTGGGATCACAGATCTGACATTCCTGATTGACGGCATAGAATGCAGTGGGACAATTTTAGACGCAAATATTGCGATAAAGACTGAAGCCTTCCGTACAAGTAGTGCACTCATGTGCTGATTTTATGCATGATTTACAGTTAATAGAACACTTTTCGCAAACTCCGGAGTGCTAGTTGGGGTAGTACCCAGGCTTACAGGAAACTTCGCAGGATTGCTCGCTGAGGTAGAAACCAGTGTTGCAAGAAATACAGGTAGTTGGAGAGTTACGACAGTTGAGGCACTTTGGACTGCACTTAAGGCAAGTTGAATTGGCTGACTCAAGATAATTCCCGATTGAGCAAGAAGTGGTGCAGCGAGAGTTCTCCAGATATCGACCAGTAATGCAGGAACTGCAAAGATGTTCCGAAGTACAACTACTGCATTTTTAGCTGCATCGAAGGCAGAATCCTTCATACGGATAAGATCCTATCGAACATGAGCTTTTGCATGTTGAGTCTTGATCCAAAACATAAGGAGTGATGCAGCTTACTGCAAGATTATGACTGTGGCAGGCACGAGCATTGTTTCCACATTTGATGCAAGCTCCACTGAGTTAGAAGAAACCTAGTGAGCATTTTTCGACACAGGTACCATTTTGGTTTTTGAACCCAGATCGACATTAGAGGCAGGAGCTGAAGTGGGAGCATCTCTGACAGCCAGATCTACATCTCTCGCAGTTTCCGTTTCTGGGATAATAGCCATCGAGGCAAGTACGAGAGCAGATACCCTGGCTTCGTACGAAGGGGTCTTCGCAGAAGATGCATTGGTTTTGATCCCCACACAAAATACAGAATTACCCGCATAATTCTTTATTTCTGAGGTACTCGACGATCCACTTGGAAGAATCTAAAAGACACTCCGACCCAAAAGGAATGTATCCGATTTCGCATTTGCTGCAAGTCTGATTCTGCGTATTCCATTCTTGACAAACCACGGTTCTAAACTCTTCAATTATACCAACTAAGTCGGTACTCTCCACACATTTTCCATTGACATTTTGGAAACCTTAAGCACATTGAGAACAGCTCAGAAGATTTGTACAAGTCAGACAACTCTTTTGGCACTGACTGCATTCACCTTCGAAACCGAAGCTACCAGAAGGGCAGGTTGTGATACAGCTAAAATTATATAGAAATTGGTTTCCGATGCAACGGAGGCAGCGGTTGCTCGACTGGCAGATAAGGCAGGAAGGATTACAACGTTCACAAGTCTGACCAGCAGGATCGAAGTAGTAAGATATCGGGCAAGATTCAGAACAGGTATTACCAAATTTAATGAAGCCATCTCTACATTTCGTGCATCGCTGAGCATCGCACTATTGGCAACCTAGTTTACAAGGCTTACACTATCTTGTTTCAGTGTCTCGGTAAGTTCCATTTTAACAATACTCTAGACATTGTTTCGTCGCTAGGGATAGATAAGAGCCAGTGTTGCAAACAATACATGTTTTGTTAGATTGGCAAGTCATACAGTTCTTCTGACAACTCTGGCAGGACGAACCGATTCTGAATGTACCGGGAGAACAGCTTTGAACACATCGCCCTTGCTGGAGCACGAATTGACTCGTGCAAGCATGACAGCTTGAGGAAGAGTTGCAGCTAAGACAGTTGTCAGAGCATTTGACGCAGCTGGATGATTGATTAAAGTAACCTTTGGGGCATGTTGTGACGCATCGATTTTTGTAAAGGAATGACATCGGACCGCATTGCAGGCAGTAGGTTTGAGATGAGCAGGAAACACAGTTATTGGCACAGCTGACGCATCGCCCTTGGAGATCGTAGGTTGATAGAGGACATTTATCGATGCATGTGTTCTAGTGAAGAGTAAAGCCAGAAATACAGACCCTACAGCTCGAGAGGGAATCACAGTCTCGACAGCCCATAACACATTGTTCGCAAGTTTGGTTGTTAGAGCGGTAGTGAGAGGAAGGGCAATCCTGTTTGCACATCTGATTGTACAGATAGAATCCCTGGATACACTTCGAGCAAGCCTGGGCCGAGGGACATTGTGAGCATCCAGGAGAGCATTTTCTGCATATCGATCCTGTATCTACATACTCATCAAGCTGGCAAGAAGTCACGCAAGAGGCATTCATAGCCAGAATCATTTTTGGCCTGCATTTAAGACAGAAACTCACATTCTGGCATTCCTCACAGTGAGCTTCGCAGTTCAAGCATAATCCTGTTTATCCGACGTATTTTCCGACTCCGCAGCTACTAACGCAACGTCCATTCAAATTGAAGAAAGGGGTTCGACAATTCACGCATGTGTCTTTGGTACAGTCAGCACAACTCTCTTAGCATCGATGGCAACTCGAACCATCCTGGTAAGTTCCCTTAGGACACGAAGTGACACAACTCTGTTAATTCAAAAGCATACTGGAATTGCAGGTTAGGCAGTTGCTTCGATTGCTACAGGTTCTGCAATTACGGTCACATTTTTCGCATTAGAATCCGTTTCTGTACTATCCATCTTTGCAGGTAGATATACAGAAGCGATCGGAGAGCAAGAAAGGGGATTCACATTTAATACAGTTGGCTACATCCAGACAGGTCTGACAGTTAGATGAACAGGATACACAATTTTGGCCATTGCTGGATATGTACTGGTTCTGTTCACATCTGGTTACGATGGTCCCATTAGTCGAAATAAGGTATCCTTTCTTTGGAACCAAACAAATATTAGCCGACTGGCAATCCGCGCATCCGTCGATGCACATCACACACCTGGAACCATTGGAAAAGTATCCAGTTGAGCAAGCTGAAACGCAGTTTGTTTAAAGCAGCAAATAAGGGGATTTGCAGGCAAGACAGCTCTGGTTATCGGTACACTCCGCGCAGGTAAGAGGACAGCTTTTATACTCACCATTAATCTTGTTCAAGTAGTACCCAGGAATGGTGTCATTCTTACATGAAGATGTCTCAGTCCAAAGATAGAGTCCTTCCTTGCAGCTTTTACAGGAAGAAGAAGAGCCAAAACATGTTTTGCAGTTCATAGAACATTCCTCACAGACACTGTTTTTTAAGAAGTAGCCTTGTTCACAGCCAGTTTCTAGGGCAATACAGCTATTTTTGCTCAGGATAAAGCCCTGATCACAGGTTTTGCATGATTTTCTAGAAGTGCAAGTGATGCATGGTCTTAGGCATTTCTGGCATGCATTTGTTTATAAGTATTCATCAACGCTGCAAGCAGAAACACAAGAGCCTGTGGAGCTAAGGAAGAGTGGGGCTGTACAAGATGTGCAAACTGAAAACTGTGAGCAAGTCAAACACTGGGGGCTGCATCTGAAACAAGTCGCAGCATCGGGATACATTGCCACAGGGCATTCACGCACACAACTATTGTTAAGTAGATAAGACCCCGTGCGACAGGAGGTGCAATGATTTTCAGACGCCTTGCAGGTTAGGCAGGAAGAGCTGCAGGGTAGGCATATCCTGAGCTCACTTGGGTAATGACTAGGCAGGCACTATGTCAGACAATCTTTACCAGATAAGAATCTGCCATTGTTACAGCTGAGGCAAGTATCGCCTGGAGCAAGGCATGTATTGCAGATGGGAGAACACTTCTTGCAGCTACCTTCAGAGTTAAATTCCGAAACACCACATTTATCGCTGCAGCTGCCTTCAACAGTAAGGACGAGAGCCGGGTTACATATATTACAAATGTTGGAAGAGGTGCAAGATAGGCATCCTACTGAACAGGTTTCACATACCTTCTGAGCAGGATAGAATCCTTGGGAGCAACTAGTAGCACAGATACCTTTTCCTTTATCCAAAAGATAGCCGTCTCGACAAGTAAGGCAGTTATTTTCAGAAGGACCATAACATTGCTCACACTTATGGTAGCAGTTTTAGCATTTACCAAACTTATCATCTTTAAAGAACCCTGGCAGACAATGAGTCAGACACTTGCCCTACTGCAGGTAATGGAGCGAGGGACATCTGGTACATTATTGTTCGGAACCTCCGAAACATTACTTGCAAGTAGCATGACAGGCAACACATTATTGGTTGGCATTATTGCCGTATTTGCCTAGTGGACAGTTAGCCTCACAACGTCCGTTCTCCAGGAAATAAGGTTTTACGCAGCTAAGGCATCGATCAGAGCTCATGCATCTGGTGCAAACATTGGGGCATGAGATACAGGCTCCATTATTAGAATACTCTCCATCAAGACAGAATCCAACGCAATCCTTCTGCCTCAGAACTAGTCCTTGATTGCAGGTCAGACATCCTTGTATATCGCAGGTACCACACTGATCCTTGCACCTCTCGCATCTTCCTGAAGGGCCATTGAAATATCCTCCGGGGCAGGCCTTATGACATCTATGGTCCAAATAGAACCAGCCTGGCTGGCAAGAGAGGCACTCGACTTCAGTTACTCCTTTACACGAAGCGCAACTAGAGAAACATTGTTTACAAGCTCCAAGGTGAGCAGCCCAGCCAGTCGGACACATTTCTATGCAGCTATTTTGGTGGAGGACCTTTCCGTTGGAGCAAGAAACGCATCTATCAAATTGGAGGCATTTCTGGCAGTTTTTCATACAACCTTGACAACTTTGGGTGGTTGTATCAAAGTAGAATTCATCAGGACACTATCCCAGGCAAGTTCCGTTAAGGAGCTTGAGGCCGGTCTGACATCCCAAGCACTATCTATTAGAAGTTCCAGAGCAACTACTGCAGGTCGGATCACACCCTAAGCATCTGTCCCCTCTTACTACTTAATTCTTGTTGCAGGACTTTACACAAGTATTGCTACCTCTGAGAAGATAACCACTGGCACAGGTTACACATTGGTTTGGCCCTCTTCCGGTACAAGATTGGCAGGTCTAATGGCACTTCATGCAGAATCCATTTTCGGGGTATTCCTGAATGGGACAGCTTTGGATACATTGTCCTTCACGTTGCACGAATCCCGATTTGCATGATGTACATCGTTCATAAGACTCGCAGGTGAGGCAAGAGTTAGGGCAGTTTTCACAAGTTCTTGATTTAGAATAAAAACCAAGCGGGCAGCTTTAGACACAGGATCTGTCGTACAGGAGCCTCTGAGTGTGGCATGTTTTACACTGATTAGGTTGCGGACCAAAGCATGTGGCACAGCTTAAGTGGCAGGAAACACACTAGTTATTCACCACAATCTCATTATCTGTACAGTTAGAGGTGCATGTCATTAATTGCCGTGATAAGTATGGGAAGTTGCTATTTTGACTGCAACTAAGGCAGGCATTTTCATTAGAGCAGGTGCGGCAGACACTCGAACACCTTTTGCAGGTTGAATCTAATTTGTATTCTCCATCAGGACACACTTAGAAGCACTTTTTGGAGACTTCGGAAAGCATAAGGGCTGCTCGACAGCTCACACAGTTGTCATCAGTTAGCGCGCACTGGTTGCACTACTTCGAACACTTGCGACAGTAGAAACCCGAAACGAACTCATCGGAATTACAACCTGGTACTACCAAGAATGTTATGGAACTAATGTAGTAGCCTTTCTTCGGGACTCTGCAACTATAGAAATTGTCACATTCCAAACAAGAGTCTGGGCACTGCACACACTTTTTAGTTTGTACTTCCATAAAGGTCTCAACAGGACATTGCATAATACAATCACCTTCCCATAAGAATCCATTAGCACACTATAAGCAGACATTTGGATTCTGGGTGCATGTTTTGCACTTAGGATTGCATCTCAAACATCTTCCCGAAACTGCTGCTTATCCAGCCGCACAGGAATTCACACAACTCATGTTGGCGGCAAGAAGTGGGACGTTAGTTGCTGAGTTACAGGAGGTACACTGTGTGGCTTATCCTTGGCACGTCATACAGTTGGAACTGCAGGCTAGGCATAACCCATTGGCGACATAGAATCCGAGTGGACAGCTAGATACACACATAAATGCGGGTTTGTAGTAGTGTGGATAAGGAGAAGCAGGGTTGCAGCTTGTACATAAGGCTTGAGATCCTTCACACGTCCTGCATCGACTATCACATCTTTAACATCTTCCAGAACTGGAACCAAAGAACCCTTCACCACACTCGGTGACACATCTTCCTGTGGTGGATAAGAAGGTGGAGCTAGAATTGGTTAGTATGGGGCAGCTCGTACAGAATTCAGGTATTCCAGAACAAGTCCTGCAGTTAGGGCTGCACTTCAAGCAGTGGGTACCGTTGTTAAACTCAGAGGTAGTACAACTAGATACACACCTGTTCGTGGAAAGGCTGAGATAGGGACGGGGTGAGTTCTAACCACAGCTAAGACAATGAAGCTCACTGGCGCAGGTGAGACATTACTCATTGCATTGAAGACATTCTTTGTTCGTTAGTTCGAGGTAGGTTCCGACTGGACACAGTTCTACACAGGTCTTCTTGTTTCTCCATAAGTATTTTAGGGCAGACTCTACTTTGCAGGATGCGCAGAAAGATGGTTTATCGGCGCAAGTTAGACACTGGCTATCGCACACCATGATTACTATTACTTTCTGGATGCAGTGAGTCCCATTCGATTCGGTATTCGGTTAACACTTATCGATGCACTGACCCTTCTCATTTACAAGGAGATTATTTCTGCATAGAGTGCCAAAATTAGCATTCAAGCAGGAGACAAACATCGAAGGACAGGAAACACAATGTGTCATGTTGGAGTACATTCCGGTTGGGCAAGCACTTATGCAAAGATTGGTAGCTGTGTTCATCATAAACTGGGGTTAGCAGCTAAAGCATCGTAGATGGTTAGCACAGCTTTCACAGCCCACGGGGCACTTCAGACAGGCTGTCAAGTTGGCATGGGTTCCTCGGGGACACTCGAGCACACACCTCTGGTCTGGAGTTATCATGTACCTTGAATCACAATGTTCGCATCTCAGATTGTCGAAGCAATTAACGCAACCATCTCCGCAAAAATACATCTTCAAATCGGTTATGGAGAAGTCTCGCACGCAGGTATTCTGCTGGAGATTGAACCCTTTTCTGCAGCTGATGCAGATATTCGGGGAGTTGATACAGCCCAGACATTGCGAGGAACAGTCCATGCAAACATAACCCCGAGCGAATTGGTTGATATGACATTTCTCCAGGCATTTGTTGTTAGACAAGTATGGGGTAACCGAGAACTGGGCACATGAGGAACATGTGGTTTCGTTTCTGAAGCATTGTTCGCAGTTATAGTTACAGATCCTGAACATTCCTGAAATCTCGAAGTAGCCTACGGGAGGTCTGTTGACGCATCTAAATTGGGATACTGTTTGTAGAAGTTTGAAAGGAGCGACACAAGCAGTGCAATTATTGGGAGTGCCTGAACATCTTTGGCAGCTTCTCCAGCATTTGACGATCCTGCCATTGAATAGTATTTCATCTTCCGCCAATGCCATCTAGCTCTGGCACATGTTGCTAGAAGCAGACAGCTGGAAACCCTGAGGACACGAAGTACAGAAGCTTGGATTTCCTTCGCAGGTCATACAGTTTTTGTCACAAATCTGGCATTTTCCATTAACGCTGAACTGTCCACCTGGACAGACAAACAAACATCTGGAGTCCATGCTCAAGACTTGTCCCGAAAAGCACTTGGTGCATACCGAATAAGAACTACAACGAAGACAGTTGGAACTGCACTGCATGTAGATCCTCAGTGTTATGTCATAGTAGATGTTTTCGGGGATGGTGTAGAAGCAAGAACCTTTGAAAAGAATACTGTCTTAAGGGCAACTGGTGCAGTTAAAACTGTGGATCGAACAGGTAAGACATAGGCTATCGCAGGACTGGCATGAGCCGAGACTGTTAGCGAATTCTTTGGGTGGGCAAGAACTAACGCACTGGAAGTTATTTGTCAAAAACGTATTGTCAATGCAGCTTGAACAGTTGGTGCCGATGAAAGAGCACGTACGGCAAGGCTCCACACAAACCAACAGTTTGGTAATGCCTTATATCGTATATGCTGCACAAGTGTTAGACAGTGTGAGAGTCTGGCCTGTGTGGCAGGTTAAACAAAAAGTGGGGTTATTCTTGCATGTCTTACAGTTCTGGGAACATGCTGAACAGAACCAGTGTTCGGGATCCTGTGTGTTAGCGTAGAATCCGGTCTCGCAGTTCAGGGTGCAAGTCATGTTCGGAGCCAAGATTCTGTTAGGGATATTGCTTCTACAGATTTTGCATGTACTTTCAGTTTCTCCACAAACTCTGCAGTCAGGGTGGCATCCGCACTTGCACTCACGGGTGGCGGAATATACCACGAGATCGCTCGAACACCTGACTCGACACCTACGAGTAAAGTAGTCATGGTAAAGGGGTGCTGGACATTCGTCAACGCACACATCCATGTACTCGAACTGGTTAGTGCGACTGCAGTTATTCATGTCTCCGAATGCCCATAGTCTCTGACCAGCTTCATTGTAAAGTCCCACGAAAGGGGCGTAGGGCTCTAGATAGAGATTAGTATACTTGAGATTAGGGATTTCTCGGCAGACAGGTAGACGAGTGCTCTTCCAGAGAGTCTCTCCGTTGGAGCCTATAATTGAGAGAGTACCATTATGTCTAGGGGAAAACTCCACCCCTCGTGCTCCAGGGAAGTTGCCTATTACCCTCTTGACTACCTCATCGCGATATGTTGCCGATGTTCCGACCTGGTCGATCATGTTAAGTGTGGAAGTGTATCGATTATGTTCCAAGAAAATACTGAAGTGGTGCTGAAAGATGTTGACTAGATCGTACTTTCCGCTAAAGTATATGCCCGCAAGCGATAGTTTGGAGGTTTCAGGGACAAAGCCATAGATGAGTTGTTGGCCTAATACTTGCATCTGTTGGGTCTCGGGGTAATACAAACCGAGTGAATCGTCGCCAGTCATAAATGAAAGGCGCGGCTCCTCTGTGCATATCAGCAAAGTGTACGCATTCTTGGATGCTGTCGGGAGAAGATTGCTGACTGTTAATATGTCGTAGACGTTGTTTTTATTAGATGACGCATAGAGTCCCGATGCGTTAATGAAGATTGATGCGAGGGTCTCCGATGGATCACAGAGAACATGGCGAGTCTTGAAGGGATTGAGGGCGAACAGAGACGACTTGAGGATGTAGTAGTAGTCGCCAGTGACGTTGCTCAGAGCCATCGTGGAATAAGAGAAATCGGGATGGAAGGCGATGCGATTATTGCCGAAGGAACTGACGAGATAATCTCCGGGATAAATTGTGTTCTGGTCGCAGTCAAGGGAGGAGAGGCGATAGAAGACAGACGCGTGAGCTGGGAGCACTAGGAGCAGTGCCACGAGCAACAAGAGGGTAGTAGGGATGCTTTTGGATGTATGATGCATTTTGGAATATATGGAGATAGGATAGTGTATATGTGTTATTAAGAAATAGGGGAGTGTGTGTCTAAAGAGGGGATGTCAAATATGTATGTGTGTATGGATGTGTGATTTGGAACTTTTTAGAAGCCAATCGAAATAAGTGTGAAAACCAGTGACGATTCTTGAGCTATATATATATATATTTTATATTCCCTCTCCTAACACCAATATAATACACGCACATTAATTCTTAATACCTTTTATAAACCCTCTCAAAAAAGAATCAACACATAGATGTTTATCTGGTTCTACTCGGCAATCCATAAACACTATCAGGCAATAAATAATCACCAGAAATGTATGCCTCTGAGAGAATTCCTGATGGCTTTCTCCTTCCTCATCCATCACTCTACCGCCAACCTCGAAACACCTCCAACATAGTCACCTCATATATATAAATACATCAGTCATAATGGCTTTAGTCTGCCATTTTGATGGCAAACATCAGATCAGCCATTTAATATTTGTCAGTCTGAGTCAAGTGGTCTACAGAGTAGATGAACTCAGAAACTAGCGCATCGATGTTATGACTGTTAGTGGATCGAATTGGACATTCTACGGATTCCAATATCAGGTACGAGAGCCGCTCAGCAAAGTATTGATGCTTGATGCTGATGCTTTTAAAGTTCAATACAAACAGAATCAAATATGCACATCGATTCGAGTCACCCATTCTGAATCTCTAAATCCTGCGACTCTGTGATGCAAGTATACCCATTTTTCCATTAGTAGATAGGGTAGAAGAACTTCAATTTGGTACTATTGGTAGAATGATAATATTGATGATAAAATGTAAAATATTTTTTTATATTTTTTTCTGAACAGCATTTAAAAACAATCATTCCATAAGTTATGTTTTGACTCTGGCTCTACTCAGTGTAATATTAACACTACAAAATAGACCGCGACTCCCACAACCTCCCAGAGAACTTGTTTTGACTTCCTGCTACAGATCTCGTCATGTTAGCAAACATCCGAGTGCAGCCATCATAACGACCTAATATATATCATCATGGCTCGAGTCAGACAAAGTATGATGACAGAAGGAATATCATATCAAAATTTTTAATTTTAGCCAGGCTGAGTTAAGTAGCCTAGAGAGACTGAGTGGATATCATGTTGGTATGAGGACTTTTAGTCAGTATGTGTGGGCTATCTTAGAAAGGTATGGACAAGGATGTTACCCAGAATTTCATATGGGTAGATATGGGCATTTGATTCATAACAAAGTGGATCAAATCAGATGTCGATCTGAGCCACTCATGCTGCTTCCCAAACTGGTAACTTTCTGATGTCTGAAATATCGATCGTCTTATCGTAGTTCATAAGGTAGAAGAACTTAGCTGCGTCGATGCTATTGGACATTGACATTCACATAGCAGCAGTAGAGAGCCATGAGGGCTGACTCAAGAAGCTCAATTTCGAGTACCTTATCTGTCGAGTTCAGTAACTTGGTCTACAGATACTCTTCGCAGTTAGAAAATTCAATTAGAATCCATTGTTTGCCAGATCGTACATGTATAACTCATTCCTAAAGGATAAACTAAAGATCTAGGGCTCAAGTAGATTTTTTATCTGTGTGGGCAAGCAACAAACACAAACATGATTTGCTGTCCATCAAAAGGGTTTCTTAAGACTCGCCTATCGACCTATAATTCTCATTATAATAATAAAAAAAAAAAAAAAATATTTTTTACCTGAACATGTTCGGAAAAACTCTCCTCGTCGTTGCTCTTCTTCTCAGCGTCTGCCTCTCGAGAACCGATAAAGAGATCCTGCAGCTGACGTTGAATGGTTTGACAGGTGCGAACTTCATGCCCAATACCACCACCATCATCCCTTGCTACTCTGATACAAGTGCCCATCTGGCAGTATCCGCCATCGGCTCCTATCTTTTATATGCCAGACAAAGCAGCCAGGCAGATATCCAGTGCACGAGTTATGATGCAGCCAGGGCCTTCTTCGACAACCTTTCCGAGTCAGAACGCACTTGCCTTCTTAACAGCTACGAACTAAAAGTTCTTGCTAAGGATTACAACATGGACTTGAATAACCAATACAATATCAGGAACACCTATCAGACATACTGCGTTAGCCACCCCTTGATTGTGCACAAGTGGCTCGTGGATCTGAGTGATACTTGGAACAACGCCAACTTCGGTCTGGCTGGGTTCAAGCTTGCCGTGGACTTACGCGACATATACCATTTCCCCACAGAGACTGTGGAGTGAGTTGATCAGATTTTTATGTTGACGGCTCGGATGAGCGGTTTGATTGATATGGTAGATTTTGAATGGTAAAGTGGTACAGCTTTTTGTTTTGCGAGTGAGATCATGCGTGAAGGCTATTTTTCCTGTGTGGCTTGTTTTTGCAAATCTAAGCCTGTGACACCCAATAAATCTACTTGACCAATCAAAACAATAATAGGAGAAGAACGAAATCATACCACAACCTGCTCGGAACAGCGACTGCGTATCATCACCCTCAAGTCTGGTAGATTTTATATCCAAAGATGATGCCATTAAAAGCAGCCTTTGCTGTCCTGATTATATTGAATAATATCGTCACGAAACTGGTATGCTTGGAAAAACTATCTTCTTCGCTGTCCTCCTCACTGTATGCCTGTCTCAAACAGACAGAGAAATACTCCAACTAGCCTTTAACGGCATCACAGACCAGAACAACATGCCAGCATCCACCAGATTCGTCTCCTGCTTCTCTGACGATAGCATCCCTACTATTATTGATTTCCTCAGTCTTAGGATTAACAGGACTGCTAATGGCGGATTGAGTGAGATTTTGGCTCTACCCAACTTCACAAGAGACTTCATTGCTTAACTTCCGAAACAGTAACGCGTTTGTGTGCTCAGCAGTCCTTAAATACAAACTCTTGTCAACATTTACAACTTGGACTTCAACGATTTCGACGGAACCACGCAGATTTATTTTAACTATATCGGCCTACACTACTTGACATTCCACAAATGGATGGTAGATGTTCGCGATGCCTGGAACGGAAAGTACCATTACTCGGCAGGGTACAAGTTCGCCACGTTTACGCACTACATGTTTAGCCCTCATATGAAAAGGCTATGGAAGGCGTAGAGGATCGTCCTGAGTGTGATGAGCAAGTTGTTTGGAAATTTATGAGAGATCCCCGTCTTTTAAGAACAATTTAAAAAAGTATGGCAATGTCCTTTGCGAAGGATGGATAAAACTTGTAGTCCTGTATACAATAATCTTGTGCAGTCTACACCTCAAGTATTGATTATAGATTGGTCCACGAAATTGGTCTAGGATGCAGTTGATTACAGTTAGTTTATTAGCGGTACTTGGCACCGGATATATGAATCCATAAATATCATCTCTGTCTAACTAAGTTTGAGGTTTTTTAATATTTTCCCTTTCATTGTGTTATCTTCTTGAATTTTGTGTCCTCTGATGTCAACTATTGCGATTCCATCTTCTAAAAAAACCCATGAATAGGTGTTTCTGTTTGGTGGGAATATCAGATCTGGACTGAGTTCATGAGTATTCTATGTAGCCTCAAGCCCCTTTTCAAAAAATATTCATGAATACCTTATTATAATGTATAGCGATGAAGTAAATAGATATTTTAGTCGTGTATTTGGGGAACAGGCCATGAGGCAGCATGTATGACAAATTGCGATATGTTGACGAACAGAACAAATATGATATGACTACCCCCCTCAACTTTATGATGAACCCAAACAGTACGAGCCCTAGAAAGTATGAAGCATAATTCGTGACTTGAGAATATTATTGGATATTGCCAATATGTATTTGTTAGACGATGTGCTTTTATTATGGATAGCAATATACATATTTAGGGCACAGCATGAATATGATTATTTTTTTGTATTTTGCTTAGCTCAATATCGCCTCTACCCTTAACGACATTCAACTATAGGTATAATCAGATATTATGATTTGTTTATAAGCATGAATAGACAGGACAATCAATTGTTCGTTAAATTACAATATTAAAAAGAAGAAGGGTCAGACTTAAATCTAATTAATTTTATTCAGAAACACCAGATTTCCAATCAACAGTCAGACTTCAATAGTCAGCCACCAGGAGCTGTACTTTCGGAATCGCCCGATATTCGTTGATATCTATCCAGTCAGGCTGAGTCTGGGAAGCAGTGTTTGGAATGGGAGTGGATAAGATGATTGATCTCTTTGATAAGGTGGGGGATGACAATAGAATAGGGGGATGCGGAAGTACCGAGAACTGGCAGAGCAATTCTGTTGAAGCATGTAGGGCTTTGACATCCATGAGATATGGTATATACCCATTTACTGAGGATTCCCCTTGGCCATAGCCAACATATTTCAGTTGCGTCGATAATATCCATAGTATCCATGCGATGAGTAAAAAATACAATTCTTTTCTGATTGAATTAATTCCTCTTTTTCACATAAACACACGTAGTTTGACATATATATAATCAATAATATCATCATCGATCTGATAAAATAGAAGTAACAATAAAAACTACATCATATTTTATTTATATATAAAAATATATATAACTGTGCCTATCTTATTCAGGCTTCTTCCATGAACACTTCTCTCGATACTCTTAAGGAAAACATTGATCCTTTTATTGCTAACCCCACCTGGACTGTACACAATCGTACTAACTTCACTACCTTCAAGACTCTCTTCCTCTCTGTCCTTATTGTCGTGTTCTCGGTCTACTACAAGTGGGGCTATGTACAACACCTCTGGCTCGATATCGAGTCACTCAACCAGCGTAAAACCACCAAGTCCTCAGTCGACTACTTCATCCAGAATCTAGTCATAGGTTTCTAGTTTGTACGCAGACCCACCTACCCTGCCAGTGGCACCTTCGACCCTGCTTTACATTTTTTCGCCTATTATGCTGATTTCGAGTTCGTTCCTATCAATCGGAACATCACTCGCCTTCCTTCTTGCCCCCACGGGTTCCCTCAAGCAGCCGAAGTCTGTATAGTGATCGAGAATAGCGAGTATGGAGTTAGTTCGCCAATACCCAGATTCGTCGTCGACCGTGCCTACTAAAACACTATCAGAATGCGGACTTATTGGAAACGTGCCAACCACACCACCCTTCTAGAGCAAATATAGCCCTAAATCATGAGTTGGTAAATAAACGATTTCCTCGCTTGCAGCCATGTGTTAAAGGTTAGAATTGTTGAAATTACTCTCTATAACAGCTTGTCAACCAACCAGCCCCCCGAAATCCGGAAGGATCTCCAGCCAACAGGCGGCAACAACTACTACTTGGTCTGTGCTCCTGGACGTGCCTTCAAACAGGATCTGGCGATCTATGGCACTCTTAAGGTGGAGTCAGTCACTTACACGCGGTATGATTTCAGTGTCATCCTGGGTGCCGTCGTTTCACAAATCCAACTGTGCGTGACTGTGTTAGCATTATTGATGGTGAGCTTTACAGTGCTCAACATGCAAATCGAGACCGTTCGAAGAGTCTACTACCATGCGAGACTGGGCGAGATAAAAATAAGTATTTGGTTTATGATGAAGTACTACATTTACAAGCTGTTGCTATTGCTGAACCTTAAGGAGTACGTATAGGGACGAGACACCTTACAAAGTCAAAAACTGATGAAGGTGTTCGTGGACTGCGCCCAATAGATACTCTCAGTGGAGAATATAGTGGCGAGAATCGAGAAACTTAAAATAATGAATAAAGACGTCCCTTCTAAACATAAAAATAGGAGATTAGGTCCTCGTAAATTCTTTATTCCCCAAAGAAGAAACATCTCCTTTAGCGAGAGCCACAAAATCAGCAAGTAACCCAAAAGTCGCAAGGTCTTTTAGCTGATCAAGCATTTAGATTTCAGTCCTACTCCTATTCAGTTCTACTGTCGAAGATCCTATAACACTTCCTACACCAGCATCTTTATTGCTCTCCTTAGCATAAGTGCTATGATAGCATGCGCCATCCTCCTCAAGCTCTTCAACACGGAACCATATGTGTCCTTCTAGAATCATATCAAAAGCACTAATACCTACACTAGTAAAGGAATTAATCTGAAGTTGTTTAGCTATAAGAGTGGGGGGTTTTCGAGTGAGACCCGCATACCCAATACGATTGGTGATAGGTACTACCATGTGACATTCGAAGAAATAGATGGCCATGGCAATGTTATCGGTACTCCTTCCGTATTGCAGGAATAGGATTGCCATCCTGACTACTACCTCTACAAAGGTTGGCTCACGAACATCAGCAACTACTGTATTAACATGACACTCGAGCAATAGCCTCCCAGAATGATGCGAATCAGAATCAACAATCTCGTTCCTGGTGGCATTCCGTACGCAGCTTGGTTCATCGACCAGCCTTTGTACGAAATCAATCAGAGTGATCCTCTTGGAAGATATGTCCAGACTCCGCGTCCTCTTGACATCTTTCCTGGCACTCGGATGACGTTCGTGACTTATGCAAGCCAAACCTTTACGGGGTAGTCTAGGGCTGGGTTCTACTGGATGGTCTAGCCCCATTTATACCCTAACCAGATCTAGATCATTTTTGGTCTCGACAGCATCTTCATGCTGCAGAGTAGCAAAGAGATCGGTATTTTCGACTTCATAACCAACGTATTCAACATCAATATGCTCATGATCATGATCGCAGCAGGACTGGCAGGGCCTCTGAATGCCAGATTCGCAGTCTAGAAGCTACGGTAGTAACATAATGATAACGAGTCGAAAAAGAGTCTGGACGTGACTGTGCTGCTGGGGAGACTGTAGTATCTGGAGGTAGACAATCCTCTGAGGGACAGCAGTCCTTTTTTCAAGAAGGACCTGACTGATAGTAGTTTGATTGAGTGATTGCAGTACTAAAAATGGATATTGATATTTTTTTACTGAAAACATGTGTCATAAAAATAAAATAGCCAATATATATAAAGTACGGGGAGTTTCTAAAAGGGACCGTTGGGCATCCCCTCGGTTTTCCTGCTATTGAGTATATTTTATTTTCGATATGGGAGTAGTGGGATAGCAGCTAAAACAAGGTAACATTGCTTATGATATTCAGTTTTAGATTATCCATTGTGCTTACTATTTGCTACTGATTACTGTTTTTGCTCTTACTGATCATATTGGAGCTCTACCAAGCAGACACAAATCGAATAGTGGGTTTTAAAAGGTTCACAGGCAGGGAGGCAAGCAAGGACAACCATACACATACTTTTTGGAACATTACTGGGTAAAGTATTCACGATCTAATGCTGTCGGAACACTCATCCAAACCACCACACCACAATCATATGCTTCTCAGAGTTTATTCAGCCATATGAAATGCCTATTGTTTATATCTTCGATACGCTAATGTGCTATTGGCGTCCCTTGTCAGACCAAACCCGGGTACAACTTTGTTGTTTTTGGCGGGCCTTGGAGTTTGTTGATCAAATTGAGCTAAACTATATGATGCTGAAGCCCAGGTTGTGGGTGTGCTTTGCCGACCGTAACACTATCTGCATTATTTTGAATATGCAAGGCAAGCATTCGTCAACATATCCAAATATACACACTTCTTCTATTATCGTTTATCTCTCCCTTAATCGGAAGAGAGTTGACAACATACATATATATATATTGGATATATATATATATAGTGTTCCTTAGTTTTCTGAAAAATACAGTCCTCACCTTTATTTTTGATAGGTGGTGTTTTTCTAAAATGACAATTCCCAATTCTAAGTGTTGATTGTACTGCACCCAGCAGTCGAATGCAACACTCGAAAAAATGCATACCCCTGTCTAACAATTCCGATGATATCGTTAGTTGGCATCGATATGAACATTGGGTCCAGCCCAAGCTAAAATCATCGCGCAATCCAAGTTTGCGTGATCTCCTGAGGACCATCCAGACTGCCTACTCTTCCCCCCTGCCATTTCTAAATATTTTGCTAAATAATTGTTGATTTGGTAAAATGGTTTGGGTGTGTTTCCTGATGCCATAAGATTTGTTTGATATGTTTCTGTCGCATCCAGTTTTTGAATTAAACTTAAGAATATATAAAAGAGTGTTTGGGTTATGGACGTTACATATTCTTTTCTTTCCTTTTTAAACAAACGTACATTTATGTTCTACATAGAAAAACACCACGGCATGTTGCCCTTCTATTTCTGTTCTTAAATCCTCAGTTTCTAAAACAGACCAATGTTCTGTCCATACAACAAACATAACCCCCCTCCTAAAACCTATACAAGAATAATGAGATATAATTTGTTTTTTCCATAAAAATAAAAACATAATACATTTCCACACTCATTTTAAAAATATATAAAGTTTTCTGAATCACTCTCTCTCTCTTTTTACACAATTCTTCTATTATGAGCCACTGCCTTGATACCGTCAAATAGGACATTGATATCTTCAGGACCAACCCTCCTTGGACCATCACCCGTCGCAACAAGTTCACTACCTTCAAGACCCTCTTCCTCACTCTCCTTATCGTCGTATTCTCGGTCTACTACAAGTGGGGCTACATCCAACACCTCTGGATCGACGATGCTCTTCTCAACCAACGCAAGTCGACCAAGTCTGCTGTCGACTACTTCATCCAGAATATCGTCATTGGTTTTTAGTTTGTCCGTCTACCGACCTATCCCGCTAATGGTGCTTTCGACCCCGCTACACATTGGTTTACTTACTATGCTGATTTTGAATACAAAAGTATCAATAGAAACCATCACCATGGCTCTCTTCATGTCCACACGGACTACCCTAAGGAAGCAGAAGTCTGCATCATCATCGAAGACAGTGAGTATGGTTTGGCCTCACCCATTCCCCGGTTTGTCATTGACGGTGCGTATGAGGACCTCTATAAGAATGAAGACTTACTGGAAGAATCCTAACTTTACCACCCTTCTAAGACAAATCGAACCCTAATTCATGAGTTGGTAGATCAAAGATGCTCTCCCTTTTAGCCATGTATTGAATGTCAAAATCGTTTAAGTTACCCTTTATAACAGTCCTATCTATTAACCAGCCACCTGAGGTCCGAAAAGCTTTACAGCCTTTAGGGGGGCAACAACTTCTAACGTAGTCAACGTCCCTAAACGTACCTTCAAACAAGACTTGGGAATCTACGGGACTCTGAAGGTTGAGTCAGTCACTTTCACACGATATGATTTCAGTGTCATTTTGGGAGCAGTGGTCTCCCAAATCCAGCTCTGTGTGACTATTCTTGCTCTTTTCGTAATCTGCTTCACGGCCCACGAGATGAACCTGAAGACAATCCGAAGAGGTCTACTATCATCCAAACTTAAACAACATATAAATCAGTACCTGGTTCATGCTCAAATACTACATTTATAAGCTTCTGGTACGGCTATGCCTAAAGAAGTGCTTGAAGAACTTCTCTCTGTTCGTAGATCAACAGATAATGTGCATGGTCATAGCCTGCAATGAAGAGGTTCTGTCGGTGGAAAACATCCTTTCGAGAATCTAGAAAATTAAGCAACGCAAAAAGACCATATCTGTAATGCATATAGAGTAAGTCGGTCTTAAAAATTCAATGTCACCCAGAAGGTTTGTATCCTTTACTGAGGCTCATAAGATTAGCAAGTAGCCGAGGAGTCACAAGGCGTTGGAATTGATAAAATACTTAGATTTCAACCCTGCCCGGATCGAGTTCCACTGTCAGAAATCTTATAGCTCCTCGTATACCAGCATCTTCATCACTCTTCTCGGAGCCGTAGCCATGGTCGCAGGCATTTATTTCCTGCAACTCTACAAAATGGACCCTTACATCGAATACCAAAACCATATTAGAGCCATCAATGGCTACAAAAGCCAGGGTCTTTATCTCAAGCTCTTCAGTTTCCGCACCGGTGTCTATAACGACCAAACACGCATACCTAACTCCATTGCCAAAAACTATTACAAGCTCACTTTCGAAGAAATCGATGGTAATGGTAATGTGATTGGTAGTCCATCAGTCCTGGAAGAGGGAGAACTGCCACATGTCAGACTACAGGTACAAAGGGTCGCTCACAACCAGCACCAACTATTGTGTCAACATGACTATCGACCAGAATCCTGTGAGGATGATGCGAATCAGAATCAACAATAAGGTGCCTGGAGGTATTCCTTATTCATCTTGGGCGATCGACCAGCCTTTGTTCGAAATCAACCAGAGTGATCCACAACGTCGGTATGTCCAGTCGTCCACGTCCTCTGGACATGTTTCCTAATTCTCGAGGAAACTTTATAATCATTTCCAGCCAGACCATCAGTGGCTAGTCTTTGTCAGGTTTCTACTGGACTGCCGAAGCCCACCTGTTTCCTGAACAGAGGGAGATCGTCTTCGCAATGGAAAGCATCCTCTTGTTGCAGAAGAAAAAAGAAGTGAGTATATTCGACTTCATGACGAATGTCTTCAACATCAACATGATTGTAGTTGTGGTAATCGCAGGAATCGCAGGTCCTATCAACGCCCAATATGCCCTTAAGAGATTGAAGGAGAAGTATGGCGGGAGACTGCCGAAGAAAGGACCTGGACATGGTCGTGCTGCTGAACTGCCTCTAGCATCTGTAGGCACAGGAGTCTGACGAGAACGGGGTGTTCTACAAGAAAGCTCTGGCTGACAGTCTACACCTGGAATGATGGTGAGACAAGTGTTGGAGGAAGAGAGACAGACTTTAATGATTCTTTATAATGTCCGAACAAACTCGCTATAGGATGATTAAATATATCATTAAATGTATCCATATGGGGGGGGGCTCTTGATAGAGATGTAATAAAAATATATAAACTCATGGCTATATTATCATGATGGGGTTGGGGTTGGGGTTGGGGTTTGCATTTACGTCTAACTTTATATTTTGTCCTTACGAGTCGGTCTCTGTTTGCTACTCGTATGAAGTACCATAGATAGTACAATGATATTTTATTCAACATTGTACCCTTGCGATTTGGCTAATGATCCACGGGACTCTTCATACCTTCATTCCATGAAATCCTATTTATTTATCAGTCCTTTGCCAATCATTCCACAAATATTAGATCGGTTTGTTTCATAGATGAGTTGCGGGGATCTCAACTGTTCATTTGTAGGCGAGAATACACAACCCTTCCCAAAAAGAAAAAGACCCTTAGCCGAGATACATCTTTTAATAGTCACTGTATGTAAAACATGATGAAGAGTCAGTATTCATTAAGGTATTACTCGATTTTCAGACCTGACCTATGTTTTTTTAATTTGATTTTTTGAACTTTAGCTAGAAACAATAAATACATACATTTTGTCACTTTCCCACTGTTATGGCTGATAAACCTAAAAGAGAGTTTCTGAAGAGGGGTACCCGGCAGTTCCTCTCCAATGCTACAGTCCGTTCCCAAGCCAACAAACCCAAAATCCATGACTTCGCTCTCGATGACCCTGACTATGAACAACCCATGGCTCCTCCTCCTCCCAAGAAAACAACTATCAACCGTTAATCACCAAGTCGTGCCCGTCCCTCTCCAGCACCTGCATTCTCATCCGCGAATACAGCATCAGACAAGTATGCCAACAAAAAGGAACCGGCTAACTACATGAAAAATGACTCGACTGCAGATGTAGTTCGAAAAATTGAGCAGTACAAAAATACAGTGAAGGAAGACGATGACATGGAGTTCGAAGTCAAAAGACCCAATAATAACAATCAGGGACAATCAAGTCGTAGGCCGCCTGCGAATGCATCTTCGAAGAGAGTAGAGGAGTACAATGTCGGGGAGGAGAGTACTAACAACCTGGACAAATACCTACGCAAGAAGAAGCCTGGAGTAACTCCTAGTGCTCCTAGTGGGGGTGCTGTCGATCCGAAGAAGAGCAGAGACAGTACAAAGAATACATCTAATCAGAAACTGAGTTATTAGTTCAATGATGAAGAAGACTACTCGGTCAGTTTGAGCAAGAAGAATAGCAAGGAGACTAAGAATGCCAACGATAACCAATACTCGGGAAGCAAGAAGTCATCGATCTCCCCTGCTATGAATCCTTACTCCGTCAAGAGACAACAACCGATGTCCGAGGAAATAATGCAAGAGCAGAGATATCCTCCGAAACCCACCACGAACTTGGGTAGAAAACCTCACCAGTACAGAGACAGCGATAGTGACAATGAATACCCGAGAAAGACCGATGAAATTGAAGTCAAAGACGATATTTATGAAGATGACGAGGAAGAAAATCCCCAGCAGGATCCCTTCGATACGTTCGGCCAACACGGAAACTATGCCAACCAACTACATAAGCAAGCGAAGAAAGGCGACAACAAAAAAGACGAAGACCGATAGTCAGAGTACCACTTCAATGATGAAGAGGAATGGGAGGCACCCGTAACCCGCAAGAAAGAATAAAGGATCATCAAGGAGCTCAAATAGAACAAGGACAAACTCTATAGACAGATCTAGCAAGAAAAAGAAAGAGACTATCCAGTGGAAGAACCAAACCAGCCTTACCGATCCTCGATCGTGGAGAAGATGTTTATGGGCAACGACAAGAAGAAAGAACAAAAAGTAAATATCAAATCAGGGCCAAGTGCGCCTATTACTATCGATACGGTGCCGGAAGAAGTCAAGTTACAGATCATTCAGCAGGGGATGGCTGACATGAAGACCAAACTGGAGGATAAAATCAAGGCATTAGGAGTGAAGAGTTCGGAAATAGAAAGGGTGAAACATAGTTATGAGGAGGCGAAAAGGGATCTAGAAAAGGAACGAAAGGAGTTTGAAAAGTAAATGGAAATCAAAAGACAGGAGTTCGAAGAAAATATGAAAGAGGAAAGAAACAAAATAGCAAAGGATAAGAAGGTGATCAAAGAGAGTCTCGAAAATAGGTATACTCGTAAGGAAAAGCAGGAAATAGAAGACTTGAGGAAGGAACTGGAGGAGGCACGCGAGGACAAGAAGAAGACAGAAGCCAAATGGAGGGCCGAAAACGTCAGGCTCAGAAAGCTCCTCGAATAGGAGACAGGCAAGAACAAAGAGCTGCAGGACTACATACGGACTATTGAGATAGCCAAGGCCCAGGAAAAGACTCAAGTCGCACAGGCAACCACCCAACCAAGGCAGCCCCCAGCTAATAACGTGTACGCAGCTCCTAGAACCCAGGCCCCAATCGTACAACCAGTCCGACCCCCAATAGCCCCCGAGATCCCAACGACGGACAACACAATTTTACGAATGGTGCAGGACGACTTTAGTCTTTTCCGAGTTGATGAAGCAAATGTACAAACTTCGATCACAACCAGCACTATAAGTACTATCGAGCCCACAAGGATGACCCTGCAGAACTGGAATCAGAGAAGGCAGAGTCTGACCGTGTGAAAAGAACCTACACGAATGGGAAGGTGGAACACGAGTATTACAAGAAGTACATTAAAGAGGTTTTCCCTAATAAGTTTTCGATTGTGCATCATGTGAATGGCGATGTGAAGCAAACCCTACCCGAAGGAGTAGTGGTGTATTATGATAGTCACACCGAGATCGTGGAGTATACCATCAACCCCAACAAAAAGGTAACCCATTCTATTTAATAGCTCACTCTATTATCATAAAAAATAGATATTTTACTTCAAAAAGGAGGACCAGGTGGAACTGATAGTGGAGGACGAAAGGGGAGGACGGTTCCATGAAGTATTCGACGGTAGGACCCTTAGCAGGACATACCCGGATGGCCGCAAATAAGTAGTCAAGACATAGTCGAACGAGCGGGACATCTATAAACCTGGAGGAGTGCATGTGAGTTACAATAACAACGGCAAACAGGTGAGTTACCCGAAATCTTTAAAAAATAACTTCATCTGACGGCGCACACAATTAATAATAAATTAGCATATTCACCTGTTTTCTCCTATAAAATACTTATATAACATAGTTAGGGGGGGGTTATCAGATGATTCCTTGATTTTTTATGGTTTTTTTGAGCGACCCTTTGCTATCATTTTAAAATTACAACAAATACACTAAGGATCTCCTTCAAAATTCATTTTATCCACTCCTCAATCCCTATGGAAGTCGAGAACAGCAACTGTAAAGTCGTCATCCCCAACAAGTCTGCAAATGACAAACGTGACTACAAAGCCATCCAGCTCCCCAACGCTATGCAGGTTCTTTTCATCAGTGACCCTGAATGTCAAAAGTCTGCTTGCGCCATCTCAGTCAAGGTCGGGTCCCTCAGTGACCCTGACAGCTCCCTCGGCCTCGCCCACTTCCTCGAACATATGCTATTCATGGGATCAGCCAAATACCCGTCTCCCAATGAGTACTCCGAATTTATATCGCTCAACGCTGGTCTCGATAACGCGTACACGGATGACCAAGAGACAAACTATTACTTTGAGATTGCGAATGCTAAATTCAGTGAGGGCGTTGACAGATTGGCTGCTTTCTTCAAGTCCACTATTCTGGATGCTGGCTGTGTCGAGAAGGAGAGGCAAGCTGTGCATGAGGAATATGTACTCTGGACCAACGACGACAACTGCAAGAGATGGGGAGTCGTCAGGCGCTTGGGAGCAGGAGAATACGGTAGATTCAACATCGGCAACCAAGACACACTCAACCACCCCGACGTGTTGACTGACCTGCGTCAGTTCTACGACAGATATTACAGTGCTAATTTAATCAACTGCGTCCTCATCTCTCACTTACCTATTGAGGAGATGGAAAAAGCCTATGTCCCCGTACTCGAAGAAATCCCTAATAAGAAAGTTGTTGTGCCCGAGTTCCAGTATCCTTTTGATAAGAATCTCGGCAAGACTTGCAGAGTTCAATCTATTAAAGACGAAAACCATCTTGAGTTTAACTGGATTGTACGCAATCTCAAGCCCCTCTACACCAAACACATTGGCTCCTATTTGACTCACGTATTGGGACACGAAGGTGAGAACTCACTCTTCAGTATCCTTAAAAAGAATGGTTGGGCAAGCGAGATCTCCAGCTACGACAGTGATATCGTCAAGGCCACCATTATTGGAATCGACATAACCCTGACAGAAGAAGGCGTGGAGAATATCGACTCCATTTATTCGACAGTGACAGCCTACGTGAAGAACTGTCTTAAACCTGATGCTCAGATCTACGAATAACTGAAATAGAGGAACAGACTGAGCTTTAGTTTCCAGGAGAAGACTGAGAACTATAGCTACTCAAGCAAACTCGCATCCCGAATGAACTACGTCGCCATCGATAACATTTTAGACTTTAAGATCATCTTCGATGAATTCGATCCGAAACTCTTCCAAGAGGTGTTCGCCGAGCTTGATCCTTCCAGGCTCATCCTCTATATAAGTTCTAACGAACCTATAGAAGGCGCAGAAATGGAGCATTATCTCAAAACACCTTTCTTGTTGGAGCCTCTCCCTACCTTTACCGATCCTAAAATCAAGTTCCTTCCTCTGAATCCCAACCCTTATCTTCCCGTCGATATCACCGTACACCCTAAGAATGAAGCAGGTCCCATCCATCTTGCTGACAACTTGCTTTTTGCTCCTGACCCTCGGTTCAACGTCTGCAAAGGTTCAATCTCTCTCTCACTTTATAGTGGATTTGATGAGGTTTTCCATGAGCTGTTCGCGGCTTGGCTCGAAAATATGCTCAAAGAAAAACTATACCCAGCTGAAGTCCTGAACGTAGATGTCGACATCTAATTCAGAAACAAGAGACTAAATGTGGGTTTCTTCGGTTTCAGCGACACCCTTCTCAAGATCGTGCAAGCTCTGCCCTCAATGATTAACTCATTGTTCGACAACGCTGAACAAGCCGAACAAATGTTCGATCTTGAGCTGTAGACTCTGACCCAGGAATACTCCAACTTCTACGTTAATCCCACTGATGATGTCCTTTACGATCATATCAGCAGAGTGTTGGTCGGCAAAGATACCTTGACAATCGAAGAAGTTATTACGGGCCTGGAAAACTACACCTTTGAAGATTTTGAAAATAAAGCAAAGCAGTACTGGAAGTCAGTGTATACCCAGTGGGTCTTCGTTGGTAATTTCACCCAGGACCAAATCATCCACTCCAAGCAGAGGTTCGAGAAGGAAGTCGGTATCGACAACTCCAAAAACTCCAAGCCTGTCCACGGTTGTCTTAAGCTGACACAAGACATTTCTTGTGAGATTAGCATCGATTCGGAGGATATTACGACTTCAGGAACGATAGTATACTACCAGCATGGAAAGTCCAGTCTTAAAGATGAGATCCTCCTCCAGATCCTCAGACTTTATATCAAGGAACCCTTCTTCAACGAACTGCGAACGATCCGACAACTAGCATACTATCTGACGACTGTCCAACAGGATTACAGAGGAGTTGTGGGCTTATACTTTATCCTGATTTCGTCATCTGCCGACCCTGCGTCAATCAGCAAGCAGATCAAGGAATTCGTGGCAGACTTCTTCCTGAAGTTCAAGGCACTTACCGAAAAGCAGTTCACGGATCTTAAAGAGGGAGTGTTTGTGAAGATGTCTGAGCCTGATCAGAACTTATGTACCTACGCAAACTTCATCAAGAACGAAGTGTTCAGCAACACCTTCATGTTTGATAAGAAGGAGAAGCATGTCGTGAAGAGCATATTGGACCAAATCACTATTCAGGATTTGGAGTCAGTGATCGAGGGACTACTGAAAACATCACTCGACATTCTGGTGGTTGCGAAGTGCCACAACAAGGCATACGAAGAAAACAAGGAGAAGGAGGGCGTAGTCTCCAGATTGAAGGAGTTCAAGGTGATCAAGAACGAGTCTGACTACCACGCAGACTATGTGACAGAGTCGAAGGGAGTGATCGCAAACGGCAACAAATCGAAGAATTTGACTATGGTTGACGCTATGCACAAGAACTGGTCCAAAAACAGAACATCGGCCATCAACAAGAGCCTCTCTCAAAACAGAAATATGTGATGCTTAATCATTATTTGTAAGCAGCTGATGTGTTGAGATTATACGATATGAAACAAAGCTATTGGTAATATGCGATAAAGATTAGACTAGATGGATGGGGTGGTCGATATAGTCAATTTATGGAGGACTCGTTGAGTCTGCGGAGCCTGTTGATTTATTCCTGCTTGTGCTGGACGTACCCTTCGAAGTTCAGCTTTTTAGAGGCGTTAGTGTCGTACTCGTTACTCTTCTTCGCAACTTACTAGTGGGACTGCCGGATTTCATCTCGCAGTTGCTACGCCTTCTGTGTTTCCCGCTTTATCTCCCCATCAAGATAATTGAGGAGAGAGTCTAACAAGACTTATTCGTTGTTGATCTCAAGGAATTGTCCCTTCATCACTATTTTATCTGCTTCGAAGACAACTCTAGCATGTCTGCTGATGCTCAGCTCTGTCTTCTCCGCACACTCTCCATAGGAGGTTGGAATCTTTCTCTTCTCTTCTAGCACTTTTAGCTTCAATTCTTATCTCTCCAGCTATCTTGTTAACTAGGTCTTCTTTTTCATGAGCTGGTCGATTTCTTTCTCCAACTCGTTGACTTCTGGCCTCTTTTTGAACAACACTCTGTCTATGATATGGGGATTCTGATATTTGACTGCATTGTTATAAAGATCCGTCAGCGGACCTGCCAACCCGAGTGCTTCGACAGCAGGATCGTCGATTTGTGGTTTCTGGGGAGTTATCTCGATGGTCTCTTCGGAGCTAAGGGTATCCGACATTTGGCTTAGGAGACTGCTGCTATCCTTGGCATTTTCAGGACTGTCTTATTAGTGTTTGTTTCTCATGTGACTAAACTAAAGTGAGTGAATGGATTAGCTGCTCTAATTATTATTATAATGGGGGTTGCTTGATAATCATGATTAAGACCTGCTTGAGATAAAATGCAATATGTAAAGTTTGTTCTTGGAATGGGGATCTTTGTTTATAACAGTCGTAGATGGACTAGACAGTAATCACATAGCCTTCATCTTCTCGATCATCTTCCTGTAGAATTCCTTGAAGTCTATCACGCTGTTCTGGTTTTCATCGAAGTATTCGAAGATTTGTACTGCTTCCTATACCGTCAGGGTCTTGTCCACCTTCAGCAGCATCTTCGAAAACTCCTAGTACTCCAGACCCCCATCCCTATTCTTGTCGTAACTGTCGAAAACTGTCAGCAAGTCTAAATGCTTGTCTCTGATCTTTTTGACAATCTTCCCGATAACTTCACTTAGCTTTTCATTGAGCTCCAATCTCACTTCATCCCTCTTTACTAGATTTTTGTCCAATTCCTGTATCCTTTCTTCAGGTTTCATAACTCCCGATTTTAGAAGGTATCTCTTAACCTCAGACAAGTCGAGGCTACCATTCTTATCCTTGTCGATGTGGATGAAGAGATACGAAGTCTCACATTTATCCACTGAAGAATCAAGCTGGGATATAAATTCATGGAACTCTTACAACCCCCATCTGTGATTGTGAGCGACACTTTCAAAGAACTGCTAGACGTCGATGTTGTTGGAGCTTATGTGAAGTCGAAGCTGGTTGAGCAACTCCTTGGCTCTGTACTCCAGTCTTTTATTTTTATCGAGTTATCCTGCAAAAACACCTCCGAATATCTTGTGTTCGAACACTTCATCCAGCTGAACCTCTCTTATTCTCTGATCCTCAGACATCCCTGAACGAAGTCCTGTAGCTATGCTGATACTTTGAGATGGGCAAATTAGATGGGTGAGGTCATCACAAGGAGTGTGAGTTATTCTATGCTTTTGGCAGTCCATGGATGTGTTCCATATATCAGCTAAGATATTATTGAATTTTGATTAGAATTTAGATATTTACCTCGTAGCATACGCATCCGAGAGCCCAAATATCGCTCTTAGAAGTGTATTTGACTTGGTTTAATTGCTGGGGGGACATGTAACTCGGGGAACCAACCATGGTCGTGTTCATCTGGTCCTTACTCTCCAGGATCTTGCTGAACCCGAAGTCAGCCAGCTTGAATACCCCATCATCTATCAGAATATTCTCGGGTTTTAGATCCCGATGAATCACCCCATACCTCACAAGTTCAAGGAATCCTCTACATAGCTGCTTCATAATATCTACCACTCGCTCCTCTGTGAACTACTTGACTTCCTCCATCATTTACCTGAGGCTCCCTCCTTTACATAGTTCCTGGATTATGTAGTAGCTATTTGCAGTCTCAATCACGTCAATTAGGCGAACGATATTGACGGAGCGTAAGGTCCTCATGACCTTGATCTCGAGGAAGAAACTGTTGCGAAGATATTGGTTTCCCTATACTGAATTGGTTTAGGAATACGTCTGTTTTTTAGGAGGTGTTTGACAGCCACGTGCTGACCAGTAGTCTGATCCACCGCAGGATAAACAGTGCTGAAAGAGCCACTGCCGAGTTGTTGGGAAATATCGACCACGAAGTTGGCGATAACTTTCTTTTTGAGGGTATGAGGATGCATCTAATAAAAAAAAAAAATAGAGATAATTTTGGTTGGAATAAAAATTAGTATTTTCTATAGTTCTGGATAAAACTGATGACCTTGGGGAGGAACTAGAAAGACAGCTAGACATAGACTCAACAGTGATAAAAACAATAATTATTGGTAATGATTAGATATTCATAGTTGTGTCAAGACCGTTGGTATTCCCTTACCGCGAGTTCATGCTAATATTTTGAAATACTCCAGCATTTATAACGTAGCCTCCCATCCAGCCAACATCCCAAGTCTCATCATCAGAAATCAGTGTTGACTTTCCTGTATTTACTCCTAGTCTCCTTCACGAACCCCTTCACTTCGTCCAGGAAGCTTTAGTTACTCACTATCGACGCATCGCTGTTCTCAACCTGTCTGCTAACCATATATAGCTGTTCTTTCAGGGCTTTATATTTGGCGTCTTTGCGTACATATCGTGCCTTCAAAGACTCCAGCTCCTCGTACAACTCAGTATTGGCAGACACTAGACTAGGCGGAATCGAGGTGCTAGTCGCTGCGGCATAGCGAATAGGGCTGGACGTGTTGGAGCCAGACAGTGCAGTTTTAAGGTGCTGAACCTCTGCGTTTTTTCTCTCGATTTCGGCAATATAATTTTTATTGTACTCCACGACATTCTTGATACTGCTTTAGATTTCGCTTTTCGCGGCGATTAGCTCTCTGATTTGCTGGTCCTTCTTGCCCACGACCCTTTCCAAGTACGATATATGCTAGTCTTTCTTGCTATTCTGCTATTTCAGCCGGCAGTTCTCGAGCAGGACCTGGTCCAAGTATCTCCTCAGGTAGTGGAGAGTCACTTGGGGGTTCGAGTGCTCGAAAACTAGTTCCTACTGGGTCTGCGCAGAAGAGTCACTATTATTTTGGGATTCGCAGAGGACAGCCCAGGGATCTATGGGCTGTTTGACGTTACGATGGTTTAGTTGTGCTGCAGACTTTAGAGGTGCGCTATTTGCAAGTGTTTGCTATGACCTGAGCATGAGATATGGTTTTAGTGTGGTGTTTTTTGATGGCTTGGTGAA
Source organism: Lepidurus packardi (assembly GCA_023053545.1). Classification (NCBI taxonomy): domain Eukaryota; kingdom Metazoa; phylum Arthropoda; class Branchiopoda; order Notostraca; family Triopsidae; genus Lepidurus; species Lepidurus packardi. Next base: position 41,943 of record JAKZAN010000104.1, read on the forward strand.
ATGACGAAGAGAGCTGTAAAAGAATCGAGAAGAGAGAGATCTATATATGAAAAAAGATTAGATTTATATTGATATATTTTGTAATATGTACATTGTCCTTATTTTAAATTAGTTAAAAGTTTGGAGTCCGTTTATTTCAAGGTGGGAACATTATATATGTACCCAAATGGGATTGGTGATAGCCATGGAAAATAGAGAAAACACGACTATTACTCGGATGTCCAACACCATCATCACTTCAGAAGTACTCCCGCACTGCGATGTCCTTGAACGTGTTCAGATCCACATACCGATGTCTTTTGAAGGCCTACTAGAAACTAGCCTTCGGGATACTCTTCAGACACTCTTTGATATCCAGCCAGGCCTCGAAAAAGATCTTCTTCTTCTGAATCGCATAGTTGTTCCTCGACTTACGCCCTACTATCGGTTCTTTGTCCTCGGCATCTTCCTCCTTCCACTTTCTCTCGCAGCATGGGCATACATCTCCCTATGGCCTATTAACCTTGTCCTATTGCATAATTGGGGTTCCCAAGACTTCTCTGTCTACATGGTGGCTGGCGGCACAGAATCTGAATGGAGAACCCACCCCACTACTTTTGGCAGGCTTTGGTGCGATTTTGACTGATTCCACCATTCTATTCTGATTTTCTATTTCCGCATTGGGTTGAGCTGGTAGCGATTAGCATTCGATTTCTGCATTGTGATCTTTATTAATAGCAGGAGTCGTACAACTAAAGAATGAAGCCAAAGAAGAACTCTCGTTTTTTCTGGTGATTCTTCTTCGAGAACCGCGAGTCGGGACATCTTCTTCTTCCTCATGAGGGGATGACTTAAAAATCCGGATCTTTGGCTCATTCGTTGCTTCTATTCTAGTCTCCGAAATCCGCATCACCTCATAGTTTACTTTGTTACCTTCATCTGTCTCATCATCAAGAAATACATCTGCAGTCGGACATACCTTGGGACCTCCTTGGTAAAAACTCAGATCTATAGGTTTCATAGGCAGGGCAATCTCATAGCAGTCAATGTCAGTAGTAACGAAGGAAAACGGCACGATCCTTTTGGGTCGATTATACTTAAATACGGGAGGAACCACAGTGATGAGTGACTTGGGCGAGGCAGTGGGGTGAGGAGTGATATTGAGTTGCTGGTCGATAGTGCGTTTGGAACAGTTGACATGGGACTTGATGAGGTTGACATGGATGTAGTCTCCACAGTTGAGGCACTTGACGTGGTTGCTAGGTATGAGGTTGGGGATGGGTTTGTGCTAGAATTGGGAGGCACGGTCGACGCGGCCTGAGAAGTTCTGTTCGCTGTACATGGTCTGAGTGAGAAATCTAGAAGTATATGATAATATTCTATTCTGGCAAAAAAAGACTAGAAGCAAAAAGAATTGAGCCCAGAAATAATTTGGAAGCTTAAAAGATGGGGGAAGATTAGCACATACGTTCGATTATGCTAAACAACTCATGGTCACCTGATATATCTCAGGCAGCCTATGATTGTCAAATATGACTACTCCTTCTTATCCTTCTATTCTTAAGGTTTGTGCCGCGAACCGTGAACACCGACGCCTAAAGATATATTTCTACACAAATAGGGAAACTGCCCGCAGAGATTATTAGCAGACTACACTTTTCTTTTGAAAACAAAATCATAAAAGAGTAAAGGTGGAGGCGAAGGATATTGACCATTTGTTATTTACAAATCCCACACACAGGGGTTGGGGTTGGGGTTCAGCTATGGGGTTTGAATTCAGATCGACGCTTGGCCACATCTCCAGGTATGGGGTTGGGGTTGGGCTTGCTCTTGGGGTAAAAGTTGGGAATGGGTCAATGTTTCTCTTAGCCTTGGGGTTTAATATGCATGCACAACCAAGATGCAGGATCATGCATGTTCATGCCCACTTTACCATTCATAGTTTGTAGATTAGAGGTCGGATCATATAGAATCACTGTGTGAGTGGTTCACGAGTATTTCTCGATAGTGATAGAGAATCCTTCCAAATGTTCAGATCAAGGGAGGTATGGGATCAGGCTGGAAATAGATTTTTCGGGTTTCTACTTCCCACTCTCAATAATATAACTGAAGAAAGAAATCCAAGATTTAAACAGTTTATCTGCTTATTCTACTCCTTGGGTTCATAGTATTCGACCCCCCATCAGTATTCTTCATAACCCTCGAAACTAAACATGTGAAGCACATCCTTAAAAAAGCTGTTTAAATATACGTGAAATCGAATAGCATACACTATCTTCACTATCATCTTCTGCCTCTCGCACGTTCGAACTTCCTGCCCTCTGCTCTGACTCTGGGGGCGCTGTGAGATCCCTTCTGTCCGGGGAACAGACCGAAATGCCTCTTGGCTTCTCTGTCTCTGGGGCCTCTAAGCAGCAACACACCCTTGCCAGTGGGGGCCTTCTGGGCCAACTGGTCAAAGGTCATGCACTCGCCCTTGTTAGCGACAATGCGCTGTCTGGCAGAGTTGGTGAATCTCAGAGCGCAGACCTTGAGGCCCTGGGGGACGTTGAGGAGTCTGACATCATCAGTGACGGTGCCGACAAGAGCAACGATCTGGTTTTCTTTGATGTGCTTGGAGATGCGGGAGAGGGAGATAGGGTAGCGATTAAGGCAGGACTGGTTGAGTCTCTTGTGGATGACGCGGTTAAAGGCGGAGTCAGTTCTGCGGGAGAGGAAGGCATAGAGCTTGATGAGGAGCTTGAGGTAAGCATTGGTGGACTTGGTTTTTCTAAGACCGCGGTTGGGGATGCGGCCGCCTCTGATGAGATCGATACCCATGTTGTTGTGACTATTTTGTGATCAAGAATAAATGTATTTTTTAATTATTATTAAAAATAATATCGCCTCCCTCTTTTTGGAACACTGATTAACGTTTCTCCTAAATTACTCACATACTTCCCTGCGAACCCAATAATCTACCCCCATCATGCAGCAGGTACCCTCCCAGAATCTGTCCACGCGTGACGTCGCCAACTGCCTCAGCCAGTTCGACATCCTCCTCGCCTACTCTGACCCCCCAGTTGCTGCGTCTCGCCAAACATACCACTATGCTCAAGTTCAAGCCTGCCTCCATCTTTTATAAGCAGAAAGACCCCTCCGATGCAGTATTTTTCCTGCTCGCTGGAATCGTAGACCTCTACCAATACTTTAATGGCACGGTCCCCTATACCTCTGTTTCGACCCTCTCCATCAAAGACCATATAGACCTCAAGAAAGCATCACTCAATTAAATAAAACTGTACCAAAGACTCAAGTCTACGGTCGATAAAAAACACGTCGTCAATGACCAGAAGCAACTTATGTCTCGAATATAGAGTGGGTGTGTCTTCGGAGCTGACAAGGAGGAAGGACGAGAGACGCGGAGGTTGGAGGCTAGAGCAGCCACCTAAGGGTTATGTCTAAGAATCCCTCAGCAGGTGTTCGAAGACATTAGGAACGGGGTGGACGAGAAGCAAGTGGTTTAGGAAGAGTCGGATTTCGTGAAGATGATGAACGAGTAGATCCGGATGCTGGACGAGGAGAAGAAATAGCTGTTGTAGTTCATAGCTCGAAGCAAGGCCAAGCGAAGACCCAAACTATACAAGTGAATAAAAAATGCAGGATCATGCTGATAATGATATCTGATAAACGTACACCCATGCTAGTTATCTATTTCTTTGGCGTCAGACGGAGTATCTACATATTTTGAAAAATATATTTAAAAACCAAGCATAAAACAATAGAACTGCAGAGAAAAGAACCACTGTACTAGCAATCTGACCAAATGATCGTCAACAGCCTTAAATAACGACCCAAAAGCAAGACACGCAGGAATTAACGTGCAGACAGAGCAGAAAGCAACCAGAAGGTCTCACTCTCCATCGCATCCAAACTGTCTCCCAAAGAGGAAGAAGTCACACATAGCAATGCTCCTCTTTTGGCCCCGCGCAGAGCTACCACCGTAGAAAAAAAGACCAAGAAGAAGCCCACCAAGAAGAAGCAGAAAGAAGAGGAAAGACGCAGACTGGACGAAGAGGAAAATAGAATCGCAGAACAAGAAGAACTCAGGAGGCAAGAGCTTGAGTTGCAGCGAGTCTAGCAGCTCAAGAAACTGACTAAAGAGGAGACGGAGAGACTAGAGAAAGAGTTTCCTGAGTATTATGAAAGGTGCAAGCAGCTAGAAAGCCTGACCATGCAGTCCCTCCGCAAAGAGTAGTAGCTGCGAGAATGGCAACGCTATGTGTCTGATGCCGAGATGATCGACGTGGATAACGAAAAGGATATCTCGGGAATACTCTCAAACATGCAGGAAAACATACATCCAAGCTTCGACAACGAAGAACTAGCACGGTGGCTGGACTTCCTCCAACGCATCCTGACAGTCCTGGCAGAAAAACGCGATGAAGCCCTGGCATCGAACGACCACGAGAAGATTTACTACTATAGCACCCACTCCTCAACTTTGCTGCAGAGTATCCGGGAGAAACTGGAGGAAACAGTCAGATATAACGTCGACGAGTTCGACAAGGTCCTGGGCATCAAGAACAAAGAACGTAAGCCATATACAAAATAACGACTTATCATCAATTTATAAGCACTTAGTCCGCGAAAAGATGTGTCCCACGCTGTCGCTGGAGAACTAAAGAACCATTGGCGAAATAGTGTTTAAGAAGAGCGAGGAGAGGTTCAAGTATGAGGTCTACAGACCAATCCTCAATCTAGAGCATACCAAGTTCAGCATATGGTTCAATCTGATTAAAGTAGGGGTACAGACCCAAACTACTCGCATTTCCTCGTCAGAAAGTGGAAGGCAAGGAACGCGAGGAGGGTTCGAACGTGTAGATCGAGGTGCCCCGTCAATTTATCCAGAACTACTCGATTTTGACATGTCTGCGGACAATCAACAACTCTTACTCGAGTCCCAAATCTATTCTATTACCAATCGGGGAGACTATAGAGATCAGCGTCTATCCATTCTTCCCTTTGCCCAGAGTTAACGCCAAGTTCATGCTAAAAAAGATAACCGAAGTTTAAAAGGAGGAAACAGGCGTCAAGACCAAACCAATCCTGAAGAAGCTCAACTACGAACCTAAAGATCCCAATTAGAAGATAGCACTCAGAATTAGCTTGCCTAAGGCTAAGGACATGTACCTTGACAAGGATCTGACGGTGGCTACTTTTACGCAGGACCAGGGCTGGAACACTGCACACATTTCTGATGTGAAAGTCAACATCCGCGAGAACTGCATCTAGTTCAATTCCAACCGAATGCTGCCGATGAGTCTCGCCCTGCCTGTAGATGTAGATGCTCCTTATAAATCTTTCTTCCTGAGGTGCGTGGCCAGCGAGGGAGCACTCCTTGATCTCGAAAGTAATCTCATTCATTTTGACATCTTCTTCCCTTTTATCCCACCTGTAGCCAAGAGATTTAGTTTCCAATTCGAAATCGGCAAGGACTATGTCAAGCTAGTCTCGATTAACACAAATGCTCCCTGCCTCCAGAACATCATTAATGTACCCATGGGTTCGGCACAGCTCCTGTCAGCACTATCTGCCAGAGGCATACTAATTAAGCTGTCAGATGATCAGGTCCGGAAGGTTAATGGAGCTAAAAGCATCGACTCTGAGAACAAGCTCGTCGAAGATCTTGGCTTCACCATAACGAGCTTTGCTTTCAAGACGAGTCCTTTGAACCGCTCTGCCCCTTCCACAGAAATCGTGGTACAATCGAAGGTACAGACGGACTTCGAAAGCAGAGACATCCCAGACGACCAACACCCTTGGTATCATTTACAGTTCAACATGAACAAGTGCGGTCTTCTGGACAAGAAGCTGAAGTAGTTCCGAGAGGAGTACCTGGGGGGAACAGTAACACACATCAATATGGAGAGACTGGTGAAAGAGAGCGGGAAAGTGTTCAACGAGTAGTAAATGTCACACCGGGCCTAATGGGCCAAGGCATACCCAGTGTTCATCCAGAACGTGAAGAAGTTCGTGCGGCAGATCAGAATATTCTGCGTGTGAGACTATAATGATCCGACCAATATAATCAAAGCAGGGACTGTATATGAAGCAGGTAATCATCCAAGTAATGTATTAAGTAAATGCATCATCAGGAGAATAATAGCTAACGGCTCTCAATAAAAAATAAATCTTAATTTTAAGTTTTTAACTCCTTCTCCTTACACTTAGTTCACTATGTCAACAGCAGAGAGAAGAGTGCAGGTATGCGCAGTGTGCGACTGCCATTCCCAGACAGTCGTCAACCTCAGCTGTGGCCACAGGATCTGCTTCAACTGCATCCAGCAAATAGAACTCTCAGCCAGCAAGTACCCTCCCCATATCTTATGCAATGTCCTACATCGCCCATTCTTTCTCCTTTTGACCTTTTTCATAAATATCTCTCGATCTGTTTACTAAAGCTGTCTAGTGTGCAACCAGGACGCCCCTCGCAAGAATAGGACCGACATCAGTCCTCAGCACGAGTCCCAGTTCCAATTCTCCGAGCCCAAGACTCTCAAATAAAAAATCATGCATCGGGTTCGCGAACCGAGTACCTCCCACAAGATGAGCGAAGTCTCTCCCAACAAAAGCAATATCGCATCTCGACAGGATTCCCAGCGCAAGATATCGATGATGCTCCCTCCCCGCCATCAGAACTCATCGCTCTCCCAGCAAAATAACAATACCAACCCAAACAAATCCACCGAAGAGGGACACATCCACTGTCGGGACCACGGCGAACCTCTGATCATGTTCGGAGAGAAGAACAAGGATTTCTACTGTGCACAGTGTCTCTACTACAAAAACCAGGGAGTCCGAAACGCACATATCATTCCTATCAAGTATGCCTTCGAACAACTCGTCCGCGAAAATAAACTCAATCGTGAAGAGTCCCGTATCGATCTGGAACGCATCGATTCTGCTATCAAGACTTGTCACTCCAACAAGCAACTCTTCGAATCTGCGCGTATACAGTATGCCGAGCTAATCAAAAATGAGTTTGACTAGATACGCAAGATCATCAATCAGCGACAGAGGCAGGTTGAAGAAACCCTGTATTCGCTTCTGGACACGCGTGTCTCAGAGTATGAGAAAGTTGTTGATGACCTGTAATTCCTAAGGATGAGCATAAGGGAGTACCGCTAGTTTAACAACAAAGAAAACACTAACCTCAACGCTACGGTCTACTTGTACTCTGCCTATAAAGTCCTTAAGAAGACTATGAAAACCCTGGATCTTAGCTATCCCGCCTATTCCTCAAATGATATGTTGCTCTGCGACTTTGACTCCCGCAAGGTCATATCTGCTCTCTCTGAGTATGGCAGGTTCCGTACCGATCTACCCCTCAAATCAGAACCTAAGCAACAGCGTAGGATGGGATCGGCTTAGCGATCTAAGAAGAACTCCAGCCACCAGATGCAGTCCATTCAGTAGGAGCTAGAGGTGTCAATGTTTCCAGGCAAAGGTAATGATAATTTAACTGGTCGACACCTGAGCGACTCCGCCCAGATCCTCAAGGCAACTCCTCCAAAACCCAAGAGAACCCCTCAGAAATAGACTAGCGCGAGCGCAGGCATCCCCAGTCATAAAGGGTCTTTGACAGAAAGCAAACCCGGCCGGAAACCACAATTTTCGTTGAGCACGAACCTGTATGAGGCTTCTGAAAAGAATCTATACGAGAGACTATTGAACGAGAAGTTCAACAGCAAGTTCAAAGTATGATGATTTGGGATGAGAGAGGCTACTTTTTGTGTGTGTGTTTTTTACTACATTGAAATCCATGAATAACATCAGTATTGTCTAAAACTGGAGAGCTAAACCCAGATAAACATAATGATCAGGTAGAGGATTGCATGACCTGTTTCTGCTCAGCCATGAATTTCTCAGTCTCCTTTAGAATTACCTCCCAGTATTCGTCGATGTGGTGCTTTGTGGTGTTGGTGTTAGCGATTACGATCCTTATGATAGCATAGTGTTTGTATACCGGTGGGGTCATGAAACCCTACTCTGTGTCCTTGATTCTTGCTGCCAATTTTTTAGTCAGCTCATATTTGTCTTCTCCGCCCCTTAAGTTGAAACATACTAGACTGAAGGCCACAGGTGAGAACATCTCGAAGTACGGACAGGCCAGCACCAAAGTTTCAAGATACTTGGCTATCTGATGCCGAGAATCGATGCTGTCTGCTAGTTTCTTGACTCCGTAGTACTTGAATATGTAGTAGAACTTGATGGAGTTATTCTTCCTGTTGAGGCCGACCTGCCAGTCCTTGTAATCAATGACTTCGCACTCGTCAGTGTACTTATTCTTGTAGAAACTGAAGTCGCTGGTCAGACTCAGTGAGCGAGTGAAGAACTACTTATTAGCAACGTAGAGCAAAGAGCCACCCGTGCCCATAAAAAGAGGTTTGGAGAAATTGATAGAGATTGAGTCTGCGTGCTCGATGCCCTTCTGGGTATCCCTAAAGGAAGGGTGGATCCAGGTGGAGCCCAAGTAGGCAGCATCAACGTTGAACCAGATTCCATATTTCTTGCAGATGTCAGCCATCTAGCTGATGGGATCCACGGCTCCAGAGAAAGTAGTACCGATAGATCCGCTACAGAAGAAAGGAATCAGACCTTCCTCGATGTCCTTTTTGACCATCTATTCGAATTTTACCAAGTCCACTGCAAAGTTTTTGTTTTGAGGATCAAAGTTGCATGGAATTTTGCGACTGTGGTGGATATCCTTCAACATCAGTGCTCTGAGGGGTGCCACATGAGCGCTCTCCGGGACATAGGCCGCAAATCTTAAGTTGCGAGGGTCCAGAGGATCGATTTTCAGTTATTAAATCTTCTTCACTTTGGCTGCGTGGATGGTGAGGTACACTGCTTCGGACATCGACAACATGATCACACCTCCTCCTTAGTTTTTGAAAAGGAACTTTTCTGGAAGGCCAAGTGCTAGGGCAGACCAGTCCACAACAATGTTCTCGAGTTCGGTATGGCTGGGCGAGAGTGCATAGGAGAAACCGGGACACGTGAATGCATAGGCAACCAATTCAGCATAGAGACCTACTTCGCAAATGGTTGTGGGATAGTAGGCGAAGAACTTCGGTGATTGCCAAAGCAAGACGCCGGGGAAGATCTTCTCTTCAGTATCTCGACAAAGCTCTTCAAATGGTGAGCCTTCCTGGGGAGGGAGGGTTGGTAGTTGTTTGCGGAGGAATCCAGGCTCTACTCCAGGGTTGACTCTTCTGGCCTCTGTCTTCTTGGCACAGGAGAGTACAGTCTTGAGGATTTCGACTCCATGAGGGATAAGCTCTGAAAAGCTGAAGAAAGGGTTATCCATTGTTAGGTTCAGGAATAATAAATATCCTTTAAGTTTAATATCTGATGATGCGTAGGTTTTTAATTATAGAAACAGACTCTATAGCCTTAATGAGTGAAATACTAAAAATAATGTACAAACATGTTAAGATATTAGGATTATACCAGAATCATCGATCATGAGTTTTAGGCAATTATTGCATATGGCCAAGGCAGAGATTAAATAAAAATAACTACTCCTGCAGAGGTCCAAACCTACCTACACAATCTTAAAACTACTCGAAACTCATGAACGACTCTTCTAACAAGAAACTATCATCACCCTACGAGAGACTCAAACTCTATGTCGATATGAATAGGTCCTTCGTCGAGGACAAGTTTCAGTAAATGTTCAGGGTAGAGCTACTCGAAGATGATCCCCTACTCAATGCTGCTAACATAAACAAGATCGACAAACTCATCAATGAAGTACTCAACTTCGACCACTCTGCAGACCTCAAACCACTATTCGAGGCTCTTCCGAAACACGTCACTGCTTTCTGTGCTGATAAAAAGGTTGAACTAAGTATAGACTCGGTGATGCAACTCATTTTCTACTGCTTGGACAAGGCATTTCCTGAAGAAGCCTCCACATTTAACAACCAGGAGTAGATCCTCGTAGATGATCCTACAACTATGCCGATATCTAGGAATAACTAACACAATCTAAGCAACGGCAAAACAAATAACAACACGAATAGCCTAATGACTGCACATGTAGATCAGGACTTATCTGCATCAAGCCCCGTGGTCAGTGTGCCCAAGAAATCTATACTTGAACTGCTGCAGGCCAACATCAGCCAGTACGAATCACTTCTGAAGTAGTAGAACCTCAGCAAGGATGAGAAATTCCTAATCTAGTCATCCCTAGCTAACCTGAAACTCCAGTAACACACGGCTTTAACAGATCAACGTAAACGCTCTGCAATTCACCGTCTATCCCTCCCTCTTGATATTTTGAATAAGCCCCAATCTCCTAGCAAGCTTTCACCGGAGCGATAAAAATAGACAATGTAAAAGAGACTTAACCGGATCTTTAATTTCTACTGCGAGCAGCAACAGAATGTGGGAGCACATACTACATTCGACAGGATCAAGAACTAGAGGGAGTCGATGACGCTGGGCAAGTTTCTGATGTTCTGCAACTTCTACGGCGTGACTAACGAGAGGCTGGACAAACAACTGCTGATCGACAAGTTCCGCAAAATAGCAGAAGGCTTCCAACACATCTACTTTGATAAGTTCTACAAGCTGTTCCAGTTGCTGGAGGCTATAGACCCCGATATGCCTGCCAGGATTCGTATTGACGATGATAAAACAACCAGGAGCAAGTTGAAAACTGTTAAACACCCTTTTTCGATCAGAGACCAATAGTACTTTAGATAAATTAAGCGTACTTTACCTCCCTTTAACAACGAGCTTACCGCCCATTCGGGACAGTGCTCCTACTCGCTCAGGTAGGAGCTCCAATCACGAAAGATGCTCAAGTCCCGCAACAATCATGATCAAGAACAGCCCCAAAGCATCTTATCTCGCTCCGGCCTTTTCTCTTTACAATAGAATCCTTTATCTAATCAGGTCACTTCTTCGCTCGCCAACCAATCTCGCGTCTACCTGCAGTCTAGCCATTCGAATTCTGGAGGCAATCAGATCCAGAATAACTCCTCTTTCGTGTCGAACTCGGGAATAAGAGCACAGTCGCCTCCTTTGGCACCCGCCTTCTCACAAGCAGCAGAGTTCCAACAACAGACCCAGTTGAACACTTTTAACATAAAGAAGTTGCAAGGAGGTCAGGAAATGCAACAGCAGATTGATACTCTACAGAAGTTGATTGTGCGAGGGGACGATGAGGATAGCTAGTGGTTGAGAGATTTTAAAATCTAGAGGCAGTTTTTGTAGGATCGGGATGACAAAAACCTTAATAGTAATCTAGGACGGCAAGGAGGAGGCACCAAGCGGAACAGGTACGAGGGAAGTGATGAGAAAAACAGAAGTGTTGGTGTGATCATCAACTCCAGACGCTGAGCTCAAAGTCGCAGAATGGAAGCCTGCAAACGAGTCTACTCCTTCTTTTCAGTACGATAAAAAATCAGTAACTAGGGTATAGACCATCAGAAACTTTATTAAACTCCCACAAATGCAATTTCGCAATACGTTTATATCTTGTGATTGTGTATGTAGCCCCATTAGTCGGAATCCAGTGAAGGAGAGAACCCTCTTATTATAAGATTGTATTTATGGCTGAAGAAGTATATTTGACAGAACTAGCTAGAGTGTTCAATTAATGAAGGATTTGGAGGATTGCGAACGAGGATGGCGGGACCATTGCTGCAGTATGTACAATATAAGCTTAGCGAGCATGGATCATGACTTTTCAAGTCTCGGACTGTTGTTTGATGACAAAATAATGAGTTATCCCAGCATTGAAGTCCAGGCGATATAAAACAGGGACACTGACTATGAATAAATATTATATTCTCTAAGTGCCCAAATAAAACACATTTTTTAATTTTATATTAGAAAGGAGTACTTACTACACTCCCTTCGTATTTTGAAATACTCTTTAGGCCTATCCCAAACCTACATATTTTTTTGAGTTTTTTTTATAAATTGGTCTCATTCAAACACCCTCATCATCTATATAATGATTATCTCTCACTCAAACACTTATACATACATCCCTTTCCACCCACCTCATTCCAATGGAACATAATTAGGCCTATAAGAACCTGCTCGAAATGGGGATCTCACCTGTCATGGCACAAGCCTCAATCCTCAAAACCAAGTCCAATGATGTGTCCGCCCTACTCGATTGGATTGGCGAGCACGGGGATGAAGAGATCCAGCTCGGCGAGTGGATCTAGACACAGAAAAATGCACCCCAGCCCTCTGAAGGTGCCTCTGAAGATGGCGAAAGCATTAGTCATCTGGTGAATTCAGATCTTAACGTTTCCTTACAGTCAATGGGCCACTCTAAAAACGTTTCAGAGAAAGCAATTTTCATGACAGGCAACAATGATCTGAACAAGGCATTGAAGTGGATCGAAGATCACAAGTATGACCCTGACTTCGAAGAGGAGCTGAAGATGGTTGGGCAGCCGAAGTCAACTATGACAGAAGAGGAGGCCAAGAAGAAGCTGGAGGAATTGCAGAAGAAGATCCGAGAAAACAGGAAAAAGAAAGAGGAAGAGGATGCTCTGGAGCGAGAAAAGAACCGTATGAAATCGGGAAAGGAACTTGTCGAAGCAAAGAAATTGGCCGAAGAGGCACAGAAGAAAAGACAGGTGGAGCTGGACAAGATTGAGAAGCAACGGGATGAAGACTACAAACGGAAGCTGCTAATCCAGATGAAGAGGGAGAGGTGCGAAAAGTTGGGTATTCCATTCGATGAGAAGTCATGCTTCCAAGAAGAAGTGCAGGCTCCCAAAGTGTAGCTCTCGAAGACAGAACGCGTCACAATGCAAATCGAACAGGTAAAGGTCGGCAATTTCGCGTATCCCGACAAGGCCAAAACCCTATACGATACCGTCAACATCTACCTGAGTACCCCTTCTTTCTCATAACGACTAACAATTTTTTTAATTATTCTGCCTGGTCTGTAGACAATATCATTAAAAACCCCACAGAACCCAAATTCAGGAAGATCAACGCTGGTAACAATGCCTACCAGACCAGAATAGCCTCAACCTTCGGAGGCCCTGAACTATTAAAGGCTATCGGGTTCAAGCCAGATGACACTTTCTTGGTGCTGGACAACCCAGATATCGAGGAGCTTAAGCTTGTCGTCAAGGCTCTGGAGAAGGAATCATCCTACCTGTGATATCTGGTTAAAGGTGTAATCTGCATAGTATGATGTAGGATTTGGCTATGTTTTAGATGCATTAGACTTATATCAACCCCTCAAATAATTGCGAGTTCCCAATACTTTTTCTTCAAAGATTCAGCGACTATTAGTAAAGCTTCATTTATTTTTTATAGTTCTCAAGGATATTACTGCTTCACATGAGTCGAGTCCTCTTGTTTGATGTTGCCTTCTCCCTTCCCATCTGACTCTTTGTTCGGTTGCAGCCTCGCGAACTTCTTCTGGTAGTTCCGCTTCGTCCGTACCTTCGTGACTCCGCTGCTGTTCTGGTTCGTCTGGCTTACGTCCTAGTCTCCTTGCGAGATATTTGGCTTGGCCCCTAACATCTCTTTTCTGATTTCCTCCAACTCCGCCTCCACTTCCCGTACTTCACTTACGGGAACTTGTGCTCTCTTTCTGTAGAACCTCTGTTTGATATATTTGGTGGGGGGAGTCACTCCTGAATGAGACTTATATCTTGCGATTCTGCGACTCTCTTGATTAGCCCGTCTCATTTCAACCACTCGTCTTGCTGTCTGCAGAGGTATTTTAGGACCCTCCGCTCCAACCTCACGAACTTTGCTATCTTGTACATAGAGCATCTCGCAGATGTCTCCTGATTTGAAAAAGTTAACCCGATCGATGGTCTGGAAGGTTTCAGTAATAGTAGGCAATTCGAGAAGTGTCGCAGTAGTCTTTATGTTGTTCAGGTCAATGTTGAAGGCGATTCGCTCTGCATCGCCGTCTCTCTGAAGGAATGGCTGAATAGTCATGAGAGGCTCAGCCTCGTTGCCCTTCGAATCGAAGTAATTATTGAGGATATTTGCCATCTCTTCGGGAAACCTGATGATGAACTGATTCTCCATGTTCGTCCAATCCTGAGGGTTTGTCTTTGACATCCTTTTTGTAGACAGCAACCAGTCTTACTATTAATTAGAGGGATATTATAAAGCGTAAAGCCTTTAAGGAATGGTCAGGTCTTATAGTTTTAAATAAACACACAAACCATCGATGGGACTATCATTTGCTAAGTTCTACGAGAAAGTCGTCGGCACCCGTGAACTCCGTGTACTCATGCTTGGTCTTGATGCTGCCGGCAAGACCACCATCCTCTATCGTATGAAGCTTGGAGAAATCGTTATGGCGATTCCAACTATCGGTTTCAATGTCGAGACCGTGAACCACAATCGTTCCTCGATCACAGTCTGGGACGTCGGCGGAGGCGATCGAATCAGGATGCTCTGGCGTCACTACTTTCAGAATACCCATGCTATTATCTATGTTGTCGATAGTACAGATCGTGAAAGACTTGAAGAATCCAAGAGGTGCCTATACGATCATATCTTGTCACATGAGGACCTTAAAGATGTACCCATTCTGATCTTTGCGAATAAGATAGACATGTAAGGAGCTGTAAGTGTGGCCTAGATTACTTAATGCTTCTAGTTATGCAGCAAGATGGCACCTCGCCCATGGCTTATACAGGGTACTTGCGCACTGACTGGGGATGGAATAGCAGAGGGCTTTAAGTGGATATCAGAAATCACGTTTAAAAACATGAAACAACGGCCGGAAACAGTCTGACCCAGCAGGAAGAAGCTCAAAGAGACACATCCTGTTCCGTGATGATCGTATGCATTGCAACTTATATGCGAAGGAGGAGTTCAATTGCTCTGAATTAGGAACTGAGTTCATAATAACCAACCTTTGAATTTTGTGTTTAATTCTCACGTATTAAGGATCGCTCCTTCATATTCACTCAGAAATCAGGTGGTTGGGCAGTTCGTTGTTTCTCTTCTGCACAGCAGCTCTCACGTAAGTGAAGTAAGCGTCAGTCAGCAGATTCATCAGGGAGCCATTGCCAACGGTGTACCAGCCGGTGTTACCGTTCACGATTTCGCTCAGGCTGTAAGAGGTAGTGGTGTAGCCGGGGTCGTTGACCATGATGCTATCACCGCTGTAGGCATAAGCCAAGACCCAGTGGCCGCCATTGTGCACATTAACGATCACGACCTTTCCAGCATCAAGGTAAGACTTGATGTTAGCGTTCGAGATGAAGCCACCGAAGGTGATGCCGAGGGGGTTGACTGAAGCCCAGACGAAAAGGTCAGTGCTGACGTAGCCTCCGTGGCCATTGAGCCAAGTGTTAAGGGTGGAGGGGGTATAAGTAGCCTTGGTGCCGGAGAGAGCCATAGCAGTGGATGACATCAGACAGCCAGCAGAACAGATGGTCTGGGTAGGAGAAGTACCGAGACGCTCGGCACCCCATCTGCTATCACACTGTTTGTAGAGAGGGTAGGTTCTTGCTGCGGAGAGAGCAATGAGAGAAAGGACCAAAAGTAGAATTTTGTTCATTGTTTTGAGTTGATAATATTGGAATCAGTATAAATATCCACAGATTATGGATGGTCGGAATAACGAATGACTATTTATTCTGAAAAGAGGTTAGGATCGAGGGGGGGGGGGGGGGGGGTCTCATTAATACTATTAACCCCGATACCAATTTAATTGTTTGTGGATCCTAATTTTACATATGATGCCAATAGGAGATGCTGTTCCATGATAAACAACGCTTTGTACTCACAGCTCTATTATGCTGAAACGCCCTGCACATATAATATTCGAAGGCAAGGATTCTGATTGGCTCGAAACTGTCACTAAATTTATTTAGACACTTTCAGGCAGGGTTGTCTTAGAAAATGGGAAAAACGAATCAGCCAATAGGTAAAGGTTTTGAAGAGTCCAGCATACTAAGCGTGGAACCAGTGAATATTCTAGGTGGCATTCAATGGTGGTTTCACTTGATTCAGTTATATAAATGTCCCAGATCTACACTGTATCCTGCTTATTCTTTGAGCCAATACTCGCAGATATGACAGTACAGTGACTCAAACTGAGAAAAAGTGTCGAATTGGTTTTCCAACTTTTTTCAAATAAGACAAATAAATGACACGATGTTATTTTTACAAAAGCTTATCTATCAATATCTCTTATATACTCTCACTCTCTCTCTCGTTCTCTCCGTTTCGGGCCTACTCACTTTTTTCGGCCCTCTCAATAGATTCACCCATGCCCCGATCCTCTTCACTTACTCAGCAGAACTGGATCGGAATAGTCTTGTTGTCTTCCAGCACCGGTGCCCCCATCTGCAGCTCCACCACGTTTCCGTCCAGCTGCTCCACCTCTACGTACGTGTTCAGGAAGATGTTCACGTCGTCGTAGTCTGGTGCAATCACATCGAAGAATATCGAGTCCTCCAGAGCTTCTAATGTATGAACATTACACTCGGGAGTCACCAGATCGATGTCATTGACCTGTACGACGTCGGTTTTCTTAGTAGCCTTGACTCGGGGGAAAACCATTGAGCCCGATGTGCCTTGGGCGAGGTGGGCCACGTAGGTTTTGGGGATTTCGGCCTGGTATCGGCGGTCGGCTAGGCAGTAGAGATCTCGGATGAGTTTTCCTTTGAGAATTTTACAGATCACGTACATGTTGGGGTGGTCGTGAAGGCGCATCTTTTTACCCTGTGGGACGAAGAAGAGGGATACTCTTAGACCGTTTTCAAGATAGATAGAGCCCTCGGTGATTTCGGAAGGGAAGTGTTCAGGGAGGATAAAGTTAGAGAGGTTGACCTGTTCTACGAGGCTGAGGGTATTCTGGAATTAGGGAGACTCCATATGATTCTCAGGTTGCGTGAAGTAGGCATGTTTGAGGAGGATAGACTGTTCGATGAGTGTTTTCTGTAGGTTATTGAGGGTGAGGTTCATTGTTGATCGTTCTTGATTAGGGAGAGTAGAAGGTGTGTATAAAGTGTGTGAGTAGGTTGTTGTTTTAGTTGATTTAGAATAAATATAGATAGAGAATGGGGGAGAGAGTCATTAATATAGGGGGGTTGTTAGGGAGTAGTAGATTTGGAGATAATATCTATGGGACAACAATAAATTGGCTGAATATATATCTAACATAAAAAAGAGTATGCCTATTGTACATTGGAGAGTGCATTCGAAAAATGGGAGGGAGGGGTTAAACTGACAATAATATGATGTCATAAAACTGTGTTTGTTTCGTCTTATTTTCGGAATTAAATGTGTGTGTATATACACACCAATATCCATCTCTCCTGGTTTTTCCTTCGTCACTAACCTCTCACAAATCATCATTTGTTATGCCCACTCCTCCCCAATTAATACCCGCATTACACATACATGTTTTGTATGGGCGTCACTACCTCCTCTCCTTCCTTCCCTTTCTGAGTTTTCAGCTATCGTTTACTATCATTTCGGCTCCCACCTTCGTAGCCTCGCCGTATTATCAGTCCCAGCCCACTCGGCTCAACTTATTCCCATGCCATATAGGGATCTACTCGTGGCTGATCCGTGTGTTTAGTGTTTTTATTTCGCAATCTGACCCAAGTCAATAGCCAATAATCTCCATGGCTTTCCCCGAATTAAGGAATTTAAAAAGTATTCCCGTCGCTGATTAAGGAAAGCGTGTTGCCCTGGTGATGGGAGTGCATCACTAACGAGACTCCCCACCTCCAAGAGAGGGGGAAGAGTTTGGCGACCAACACCACATGGGTATAATGGATCCTTATTTTTATAATAAAGAGAAAATCCAAACAATTAAATTCTGCGCTTGTTTTTTTTGAAAAAATGTGGCAGCCTTATGAAAACAGAAAACAAAGGTGTTTAAATGACGTCAAAATGAGAATCTTCTAAAGCTATGTGTTCTGCATCGACTCAGGCATGGCCTAGTCTCAGATCAAACGACCCTCGCACATAACATCATCACTATTAATAGACAGTTACCCTGACTACCGAAACCTCAAATAGACACTTTTCCTTTAAACTACTAATACATTTTCTGCCTTTTCATTTTTACCCGTTCTACATTAATCATGGCATATCTAGCTTACTGTGTTATTTTGTTATCATTTTTAAGACCTATCTACATTAAGGTTTGTCTAGGCCATGGAGAGGAATAACAGCCGCAATTCCCTTCGCAGGAAGCAGTCCGCTCTTATGGGCGAGACGACCTTCCGTATATCCAAAATCAATATCAACACTATCGCCCAGGAAATACGTCCTCTACAGTCCCAAGCCAGTATCCGCAAGACTCTACAGCTTGAGGCTCTCAAAGAACTCACTACTAATACCAAAGAAACCATCCAGGCACTCATGCTCACTACACGCAATCAGAATACGACTGGACCCAGCATGCCTACTCTAACTTCCCGCCGTGCTTAGAGATCTCTTGAACTAATGAGACCTGTGAGTTGTAACCAGAAAATTAGTTTCCAGTCTGACTTGAATGATACAAATGATAAGACAACAACTCTGATGGGCAAGATCAAGAGCCAGACCAATCCTGCGGAGGAGACTTGCTTCTATCATAATGATTTCAAATAGTTCAAAATCGAGCCTGCGAAAATATCCAAGAAGTAGTACGGTGAGTTACGAGCTTATGCGGTAAACACTCATGCAGGAGCAGCCAGTGAGTCGAATGACGACCGATTGAGTGTGGTAACTAACCTTCTGCCGTATGAGACACCAGGAGTGCCTCCCATATCCTTTTTCGGAATCTATGATGGCCAAAACGGACATACTTGTGCTGAGTTCCTTCGGGACAATCTTCATGGCTTTGTGGTCAAAGACTAAAATTTCCCAACTAAACTCTAAAATGCCTTACGCAATGGCATTAAAAGGGCAGAGTACGAATTCGGGAGATTCGTGGATAAGAAGAAAGATCAGTCCGGCAGCAGTCTATTGGTCGTCATCATCCAGGGCAGTGTTTGTGTCACAGCTAATGTCGGTGACAGCAGAGCTATTGTCAGTAAAAACCTGGGGAAGACATTTCAACAACTTACAGTAGACCACGTCCCTCACGTCGATAACGAATTTCGAAGGATAATGAGGGCAGGCGGCAGCCTATTCCAGTGTAAAGGTACTGCAGAGGCAAAAGGGTATCCTTATCGGATCCTGCCTGGGAAGTTTAGTGTTTCGCGGGGAATCGGATACGTGGAGGTGAAGCATAACAGACCCAATCTCCTCATCGCAGAGCCTTAGATAACGACAACACACTTGGATCAAGACACAGATTTCATCATGCTCGCAAGTACCAAACCCCTATTCCCGATATCCTTATGGCGCCTCTGTTTAAAATGAGGTGAGTGTTCTGAGTCATGCGAATTGACAAAATCTACACTCTCCAAAATGAAAACCTGTAACTTTATGCGTTGACTTTTAGGTGATGGGGTCTTCGATTACATGTCTAACACCGAGGTGGTCCGCACTATATGGGGCTACTCTATCGCCAGACGTAAACTAAGCATCCACTAGCAGGCAGGCGAGGCTATCAACGCAGTAATGGGGGAATCTCTGCTACGCCACTCTATAGATACTCTATCGTGTTTGCTTCTGTGTTTCCGCAACTTGGAGGATACACTGTTTGGAGAAGAAACTCTAAGGCTACCGACTGGCGAGCCTTGATTCTAAAAACTCTAGTTTGATTTAGAAATACGGAACAGATATTTCGCAATTTAGATAGACTGTATTCTATCTTGATTCTTTGAGTTTGGAGACATTTAATGGATCCCTTCGCTTTTTTCACGTTTTTTTGAAGAATTATCTAATTTTTCAATTACTCAACCTAACAATAATCTTGATCAAATTTCATATCTGCCTCGAGTAAGGCTGAAAACTCTGAATCAGAAAATGTGATACCTAAAAACATCATTCCCTGTGGTACACCATATCTTGATCATTTGAAGTTCTCAGTTGGATACTACTGGAAGGCCCCTGCATTGTAGTCAATGCACAGAATCTAGCCCACTTGGATCTTACGTTTCGCAAAGAATATAATCCTGCCTTGCCCTTTGTAGTTGATCAGCATCGTCTGGGTGTTCTCTAGTTTTCTGGTTGCGTTGTTCACTCCGCAGAAGTACTTCGCGAGGTTTCCGAATTTCTCAGGACAGATGTCAATGCTCGTGGCTGACCGCGTCGTTCTTATGAGGGAGAAGATAGAGTTGTTCTGTTCCTTCATCATACTTTATCGCATAGTGACAACTTAACCCACGTATTCACAGAGGATCGTGCGTTCTGGGATCGCATCCAATGCACGTACGTAGAACCCTCTAACTTTATCCTCACATATCTCCAGAGGGCCGTAATAACCGAGTTTAGACTGACGTTTAAAGGCCTAGAAGGTTTATTGATCACGTTCATTCAATCCTACGTTCCAATCCAACAACTTTGTGTCATTATATTTTTCGATGCCCTAGGGTATGTTGGGATAGATTTGTTAGTCAGTGAACAGCATTCGCTGGGTGGAGAGTGCGTAATAGATGCTGGACTCATGCTTGATAATGTGGGTCACGGAACTGGGAATATCGGGTACTCGTAACCCTAAGAACTTCAGCTTCCTTTTAGTTTCCACTTCCACAGGGCCAACCTCAGCTTGTGAAGTGGCAGGCTTGAATAGTTTGTATTTGGAGTGGAAATCAGGACCATAAGTCGTGCATTTCTTAATGTAGTCGATGAACTAGGAATGACCCTTCGGAGTTGACTGCCTCAGTTTTTTCTCACAATCGATACAATTCAGGGCTTAGGCTCTCTCGTTAAGGCAAGCCGGATGGAAATATTTGGCACAGTAACGACAAGCAAAGGGTTCAACATTGACGATATCATAGATCTACATGCGCCGTGAGAAGGGAGGCCGTGTATACTCAAGTGAAGTTGTATGCAAGGGTCCTAGACACCTCTAACAGTTCTCAGGGACAACGGGCTGATTGTTTCGCTGCTTGTCTTCGAGTTGCTTCATGTCATGCTGACAGGCAGCACAGTACCACACCTCTTCCGCTACATTGCCTAATCCCTACGTACTTATCCAAATTCAAAAACCTAAGATAATGATTAGTTTACCGCGCAATCAAAATGGTAGGCATCATCGCACCTATCGCACAACACTAATTCGTGCTCATTACGGTCTGCAATCTTGCACAACTCGCACGCCTTCTCCAGGATGTACTTCGTCAATGTTGCATACTTGATTTTGAAGGGCTGCAGAGTTTTGTTGCTATTGGCTGCTATACCCAGTAATTCACTATATTCAGTTTCCAGGGTTTTGGCTTTGCGGGTATGGAAACGAGGATTTCCGCATATCTTCCTCCGTCTGTAAACTTTCCTGACTCCACCAGAGAGGCAGTAGGATGTCTAATCGGGGACCACATTGAACTTAGAAGGACAGTATTATAAAGGTTCAGGTTTCGCTATTTAGGTGGGTGGATCAGATGGTGGGATTCTAGGATGAGGGGGGAAAGAGCAATGAGGTAAGAGTAGTTACGTTGGCGAAAGTGGGGCTTCTATATCTTTGACACGCAGAGGTATTTGGATGATAGTTGAAGGTGTTTTCTGTTTGAAGAAGTCCCTTATTTTTCTTTGGCGCTGGTTCTGTTTCATCGAGGCTGTATTTTTTAAAAAAAGGATATTGCTTTTTTTCTCTCTCTCTTAAAGGTTGATTATTAATGTACTAATTCAATATGATGCCACTAGGATTCTCAATACTCCCTCCATAATCTGATACAGCCCAACCCTAATCAAGTCGAGTATCGAATATACTAAAGTAATTAAAATGAGCATCAGAATAATGAGCAGTCGCAGTGCTCACGAGTTTTTGGCTCTTATCCTTACCTCACTACATTTTTGAAGCTCGCAATCGCCAGTCCCTATCCTCCTTCTTCTTTGATCCCATCATTTTTTACAGAACTGATGCTCTACAATAATATTGCCTTTGGCTCTTCGATCACTTCCGTGGCATATACGATGACTGTAATCAGCCCATAGACTTTGTGCGGCTGGCAAGAAATCCCGATGAAGCCTAGATCGCCACTTAGAATGGCTTTTCGATGTGCTCTAGAAGGCAGTCCATCGTCGATCAAAAGACTAGCCATAATGTCCTCAGCGTTGCTATAGCCACACTCTATATTTTCTACGAGATGTCCTTTCCACTAAGTGTACATACTAACTCTCTGCTTCAGATTTTTGCCGTTCGATCCTTCGTGTTGGAACATTCCTGTTTCTCCCATATCCTTTGCATGATCTATTGCGGCTTGCTACAAGTATTTGTTAGGTTTTAGCTCGGACAGTTGGTTGTTATTGGTGCTTAAGTTTTGCAGGAGGTCAATTAGCTCTTTCAAGGGTTTGTCGCCCTAGACAGTCCTGACAGCAGTATTAGGACGGTCCTTGATGAAGTAAATGACGTCCCGATAACAGGCGAGCCTCTAGGTGAGAACAGGTATGAAGAGCGAGGGCTGGCGCCGAAGTAGATTATGAAGTTGTAGGAGTTCTTTAGCCAGTCTTTGAGTATCTATGTTCTAACCTTTCATGACTCCTATCTAGCTCAGATATACCCTGCTGATGACTATTCACAATTTTCTGGCTTTAATGAAAAATATAAACCCTAAATGAAGTAGGTATGTGTGTATCTGTGAATTGAATTGACTATTTAGAATCTATTAGATGGCATATTCGTGAGAAATAAAAAAGCGGTGTCAGAATACAGTCGAACACATAGATTTTTTATTTATTACATACCCAGAAACACTACAGCCGAATCTCGCATGGAAAAAACATCAGACTTTCAAAGAAAGTAGGGCATACTCCAACTTTAATCCAATAGACCACTCCAAAGACTTAGGCATCACTTCCAAATTCGTCTCTTAAAAGCCTCACTGACTCTTAGGTTCCCGTGCAGCTTTAGCCTCGTCTGGAAACTTGGTAATCTCACTCCACCATCAATTTCATTCCAATTATCTAATCAACAGACTAGCAAACCACTACTTATGACACTCCTATCCCTCTGGTCAACAACATCATCGATTTTAATCACACCCTTCTCTAGCTCGAAGCAGATTTATTGTATGATCCCAACGCACAGACTTACCAGGGAAGAAACTCAGTACTGAGTGTGATGTTCCACTCTGCCACCAAGAAAGAGTAGCCCAAACTCGCAGGATTAGTGGACATCGACCTGTGCAATCTGCTGTCTTCCAATAACATGGAGACGTGTTTCAAACTCAAGCGATGCCCCGACAAAAACAGCAGCATTTGGCTTGTTCCAAATTGTTCTCTTCTACCAAAATAATACCCAACACTCGAAAACCCTCCGAAGAATTCTATATCTATTAAAGAGATACCCTATAATGTTGTAGTCCCTACTACCTAAGTCAATCCTATTGTAGAGCAGATGAGTCTCGTTTCGATAGACAACAATACCTCACAAGTTCAATAGTGTGTTACCCAGCTAGATACTTCAACAGTCGAGAATCCCCGCCCAGTATTAGAGTACGATCAGAACCTGCCGAGCTTCAAAAAGCTTCCCTGCAAAGTAGTCATAGATGCTCCTGAGAACGTACCCTAAAATACATAGAAGAATTGCGTAAACATCGGTGAGCATCGAAATATCTTGGGATAGATCAACGTGAACTGTAAAACTGAGAGTCATTGCTAAAGTGAGAGGAACGTGACTCCAGAACGACAAAGATATAAAACAACTGGCGAGGATCCTGATGATGGCTAACACCCTGCTTACTTCAAGATGCCTCACTTCAAAAGCTTCTCCAACTCTGAAGCCTATAGGAGGACACCCTTCCGCAGAGGTAATAGCTATGAAGTCAGGAACCAAGAGTTGTTCTCGGCACAATCGCTAACCGGCATTCTCAGAGAAACTTCCCAACTTCACTAGTAAACAAACCAGGAGTCTTTCGGCCTTGATCGGTCCCAGCAGCCGGTGTCATTCTACTTATAAAAAAGCAAGCTCTCTAATGCCTATGAGGATTTGAGACAGAGACATGAGGAGATGGTCAGGGAAATGGATGTTATAACCTAGCAACTGGAGAACACCACGAATATGCTAGTACAGTCCCGCAGACGGATAATCACTCTCGAGAAAGATTGCATCATGAAAGACCGCATCATCATGCAGCTCGAGTCCAGTAAACAGGAGTCGAGCCAGTAGTACAGCCCGAAGCGTGAGCCAGTGATTTCCCAAGAGTAGCAGTACATCATGCAGCTAGAGAAAGAGCTTGTCACCAAAAACACATTCTAGAAAGAAATACTGCAAGAGCTTAGGAAGTGTCAGGATGATCTTCTAATAGCTACTCAAAGTACATCTTTCTGGAGCCATGAAAGATAAGTTTTGACTAAATAGATCAGAATCAAATCGCAGAAAGTGGAGGAGCTGGAGTAAGCATGGACCAACGGCCAGAGAATCGTTGCGATTTTGGAAGACTAAATATCTAAACTGCAGATAAGCTGTATGGAGGCCGAGTAGAAGATCATGCAGCTCGAGGACGCACTCACTGTGTACGAACAAGAACCCCAGAGAAGATTATCAAGTCTCCAGAAGTTTGGGAGGAAAAGCGATACCGAGACAGATTACCAGACTGACCTGGGGGCTAGCCGAGTCATCTAAAGCGGCAAGTTGAGCTCTGAAGAAATGCCTATGAATAATCTGCCTTCTAATTTCCATCTGAATTTCCGGGATTCTATACCATTAGTGGAATCTAAGAGTTTCATTTCTGTAGTCGAAGAGCTGTCTGCCTAGCAATGCGAGACTCAGAGAACCAATATCCAATAGATGGTTCTGGAGAAACGATACTCCAAATCCCCATCTGTGAAAGGTGAAGAAGCAGAGGATCTATTCTCAGTAAATACGATAGTTAACTTCTCCAAGACTGATAGACCGACGACTGACATCATGGAGAAGAACCTTCAATTTAATGGTTACAGTCCAATCCACAGGACTGTGATTGACCAAGATGACCTGGATAATATCAAGAGACTTATGACTCTCCAGGAAACATTTGACTTCAATCTGCCTTCAAGCAACAAACCTAATAAGGCCTAATCTGAAAAGAACCAAAATAAATGGGATGGCTTGTGTGCGGAGTCAGTTGTCCACACAAGTAAGTTAGATGATATTGTGAAGCAATACACTAGGGAGATTAATCGAATGACTGAGTAGGCTAAGAATCTGCGAGAAGGGCTATAGAATGCAGAGAAGTAGAGACAGGTGCTTGAAAATAAAAATAAGGAGTTATTGGCACAGTACTAGGAGCTATACATTTTGCAAAAATAGACTGAAAACCGCTATGAAGAAGAAACAAAGCAGTTGAGGATCGAATGTAGCTAGTTCAAGGATACTGCTTCAGATTTGGAAAAGTCTAGAGAAAAAGCCCAGAAATAGATTCTAAGTCTACGAAACACACTATCAGGGAAGGAAGAAACTATTCATAACCTTTAGAAGCACTGTCATGAACAGCAGAAACAGGCCCTTTAAAGATTAGTCTAATAGAAACTGAAGATTCTAAATAGAGTGAGAGAAGTCTCCATACTCTTTAACAGGTACAAGCTATCAATCCTCCGTCGCCATCAACAGGCTGATCGGGACAAACTGATAGCGTGGACCAAACCCATGGACGAAGCCCTAACAGCTCTGCTCAGACTCGACAATCCCGAAGTCTGGTCTTGAATCCTGTATGTTTTTCTTAAACAATTGATTAATTTTTTCATCCTCTGAATCTGAACTTTCCATCTTAGGGGTGAGATATCTTTATACTTTGGATAATTATAAAGAGGACTCCCGAAAATCATCTATCGTATTTTCCCAGCAATGCGTCCAATTTCTTGAGTTCATCGTCTCCTCCGCCGCCCACTGCTAAACTGTCGATTCCCATTTCCCGCAGCTTGTTCAGACGGTTGTCATTCTTCTTGTTGATCCTGTCCAGGTCGAATGAGTTCCTGGTTCCGGTGTCTAAAATATGTAAATTACAGTATATTCACATGGGTTCAGTGGCTTACATGTTCCATTGGCTGGTTCTGAGACAGATCCCAGGGTGAATCCGTCTGCGGCGTATCCGTGGTTCCCCAAAGTGTTTCTTCCAGCACTCGAAAGCTGACTCGTAGGCCTTTGTTGAGAATCAGGCCTCTGTTGTGGGTTCTGGTACTCCATCGACATGATTGGGTTATGACCTCGTTGGTCGATAAGCAGCCTCTCAATCTCTTTGGTGACATCAGAGTTAACTGAACTCATGTTGCCCCATTTATTATTGTAGCCCCCAGCATTACTATTGATACTATTCTGTCCGTAATCCTTTCTCTGGTTAGGTGCTGCCTTCACAAATTTATCCAGCTCGTCCTCCGGTTGCAGGTCGAACTGTTTGAAGTCCATAGACTCCCGTAAATGCTTCTTAAACTAACGTTTAATAGGGTTGTCATCTTCAGCTTCTTCGTAGATCGTGGCATCTTAGTTGTATGGTACGACGTTGTGTGATGAATTTCTTTTTGGAGAGGTTTGTCCGAAACGAAGCCCATTTTTATCAAGTGCATACTACTCAATCCTTGACATTGTTAGCTTCTCGTTGGTCTTGATATTGATCGGCACTTGTCGGGACACAGCTGGCAAACTGTTCAAGCCTTGATCGAAGTTATTGGAAGACTCGTTCTTGATAGGTGGAGCCTATTTTCTGGAGTGTTTGGGCAGAGAAGGAGGCGTCGGGGCACTAGCAGGTTCTTCATACTGATAAGGTCTTGTCTCAGGAGGGGGGACAGGGGGTCTGTATTTATAGGGATCGTAGCGGTGTTCGGCTGCCGGAGGTGCATTATAATCGAAATTCTTGGGGTCATTGCGGCGTAACGCTTAGTTGAGTTTATTGCTTTCATCATCCATCTTCTTTCTGAGTTCTTCTTTGATATGGTTGAGTTCTGTTTCTGATTTTTCCTTCTCGTACCTTGACTTTTACGCCTCCAGCTTAACCTTCTCAAGCTCCAGCTTGAACAAATCATTTTGATTATTTAGGGCAGATTTCAATGCCTCTATCTGGCCATATACATGTTACACTTTCCTGTTGTTTTCTCGATAGTCATCTTACCTTCGCTCTGCTTACCTTCTGTAGTGGTCATCTTGCGCTGAAGGCTGGTACAAAGATTTCTGGCGTACTATGCTCTCTTGAGGGATGGGGCTTTCGGGAGGGGCAGGAGGAGGGGGAGAAGCTTCTTTTCCGGCTGATTTTTTGTTAGGCTTAGGGGACTACTCTATGTTGTGCATGTCGATGATGCGCTTGTTCTTTTTGGGGTTCTAAACAATAATCTTGTTCTATTGTCGCACCCCTTCCTCCTTCTCGCGACGCTTTCGCAGTTCCTCGTCGTATTTGCGTTTCTCATTCTCGAGGTAAGCCCTGTCGCGTTCCTCTTGCTCCTCGTCGAGCCTGAGCAGCCTGAGTTTTTCCGCCTCCTTGCGTGCCTTGGCCTCCTCCATCTGCTCCCTCAGGACTCTCTGCATTTCCAACTTCTGCTTCTGTCTATATCACATTAAAAATTACTTGATATCGAGCTCTTCCTGCGCTATATTTTAGAGCCTGAGAAGGTTGCGACCACCGTTCTTGTACATCTCGTCCAGATTTACTTGTGGTTGGATCTGGACATTGGCTCGATCTGAAGCCTGCGGTGGGTACTGGGGGCCACTTGCGTTAAACTCTGGCTGGTAGTATTGTGGCGGGGGCTGCTGCACTTGATTCTGCTGCATCTGATTGGGTTGCAGCTGACTAGGCTGGGAGTAGGGTTGTTGTTGCATTGTCGAATAGTTTTGAGGATTGTTATTGTAGACTGGGGGCGGATTCCTAAACTCTTCCGCGATAGGCCTGCGATGCGTATTGATTTATCCGCGTAGATCCTTATTAGGGGCGCCTGCACCAGCCCTGCCGAAAGGGTTATAATCTCCTGTCTCTAACTGTTTCTGTAACTGTTATTTCCTGTCGATGGTAGGGCTTGGAGCATTCTACTTATCCAGGTACTGGACAGGAGTGCGAATCAGAGCCTGAGGGTTGTATGGCTGTTGGTAATATTGGTTCTGTTGCTGCTGGGTGGGTTCGGGAGGGTATTCGTAGGTATTGGGGGCGTATGAGGGTTGATAGTAGACGGGCTGGGGTTGGGGCGGAGGTTGCATGGCTCTGGCACCTCTTTTTTCAAGATCTTCGAGTTTCTTGCGTTCCTCCTTCTCCTTCATCTGGAGCCTGAGTACTTCTCCGTACTGGAGTTTTTCTTCCTTCGACAGCATATATGAGAAATATTTAAACTAAGTATGTATATATATATTTATTGTAAGAGACTGGCCATTATTTCTAGATTCTGTCAGAGGTCGTAGAAGGACTGGGTTAGTTAGGTTATAACATGTCTTATAGATATTAGAGTTTTCAGTGATCAGTTTTCCTTGTTGTTTGCTCTTTCGCTAGTCACCTGTAGGTAGTGTCGGATCCAGCCCTGCACCTCCTGTGCTTTGATCCTGTGCTTCAACTCTCTGGCCATCATCTGTTGGATCACCTGGCCTAGTTCTTCTTGTCCCGATGTCCGCATTCTATATTCCACTGTAAATCTCTTAATTTTATAATAAAGAGTAACAACTGTCATTTTCTAGGATTTTACCCGCTGCGTTTAGAGAGTCTCTGTAGTTCACGAAAAACCTGCTCTTGTTGATCATCTCGTCCCAGATCACCCCCAAGTTGTAGATACAGCTCTGGGGTTTGATAGACTCACGCCTCAGGACCTCAGGTGCTAGGTAAGTCTTGGTAGTCTTCTCGCAGAACTTGATAGGATCCGATAGCTTGATTCTGATTTCTTCTAAATTTGGATTTTCCAAATCTAGATTGAGTACATGAATGTTCTATGGTTTGTAGGATTAGCACACTCCTTTGTTGGAGTCCTGGGTCACTTTTTCAAGTAAACGATACATAGTCATAGCCATGATTCGCGTAGCTAAAGGGTCGTTGGGGCCGAACATGGATATCAGGTTCCTGAGGCAAAAGTTGCGCTGGGTGCTCGATGAGACGCGATCGGTCTTGGAATGGAAGTCAGAAATAGTCAGCAGTTTCTTGGTAGATTTAGAGAAGTTGAGCTATTCGAGGACTGGTCGACAATCTTTGTCCTGACTACCGAATTCCAGCGCCTTGCTGGCCGTGTACGAATAAAATCCCAGGCTGCTGTCCCGTTCTTCTCGATCCGCATCTATGCAGGAGTCCCGATTGTTCATAATATAAAAGTTGCTTTCCCCTGATACGTTCGACATCCGAGAAGCCTCTAGGGATTTCATATGGGCGATTGGGAATTTAGGAACCGGACTTGTAGGACACTCAATATCGGTTTCTTCAGCTTGGTCAGGCTGGCTGAAGGCTTTGGCTTTCATAGTCGTGATCTGCTGGAGATACTAACTATTTTGGGCCAGTAACATTCTGTTGGTTTCTTGGAGTCTGCCTATTTCCTCCTGTAGCAAATGTAGTTGGCTGACTGGCTATTTCTAGGTCTTGTTGTCCAGGTTTGTTATTTCTTTATGCTTTTCTTGGTTGCCCTATAGGGTTCTCGTATGCACATTCCCTCTTAGTTACGAGCATCTGATTATCAGATCGCTTGGTACTGGTACTTCTACAATACGTAGAACTTGAGTCTCTACGATTCGTTCTCTGATCAGCTCGACTTCCTTGACTTTCTCTACTTCTACTAGAATAGGCTTCTCGACGTATACGATTTTGGGGACTTCAACGATTCTCTCCACAATCCTTTCGACTATAGCTGGACTGCCCTTCTCGAAGCTGCAAGACCAGTGAGATTGTTAAGCAATCATGGTGTTGAAGAGTATGGGTGCGGTGGGATGCGTGAAGTACTACTGCTTTATAAGCTAATTTGCGGAATGATAAATCAATATTGGAGGGTGTTTTAACGATAACCTCCGCCCATTATGATTTTAATAATAAAAAGACCACTAACATCTCAAGTTAAAAGTAAGCATCAGCTTGAGGAGTCTCGTTTAGACTAACCAGCTGCCAAACTCCATTGTGCTAATACAAAACCAAAACAAGGGGTGCTGATAAGGAATAATGTGACTTGCGTTTCCAACTCATAGCAGAATAGATCTGCGACGAGTAACTTCACAAGTGATGATGTTGTTGCCAACCAATAAGACATGCTTCCCATTAGCGCAGAAGTATGTTTGTACAGAAGGCTTACACGTCATGATTCATTCCGAATCGGTAGTGTGTATTTTTGAGAGTTGCGAACCCCACACCTGTTTGCAGGAGAGTGGTGGGAGCAAGCCTCACGGGGTTTTTTGTTGTTTTTTTCTCTTAGATTTTTAAAAGATTATAGGTCTAATCGATTAAGTCTGCTCTTTAAAAGCAGGTAGTTGTTGAAAAAACATAACACACTTCAAATCTGACTTAGTCCATAATTTAATGGGTTAATCATAAAGTATCATAAAGGCAAGGAGTCTTTTCATCGCTCCTTTTGGATATACTTCAGATCAGTCAGGCAATCCTGCACATACCCCGATAGCATCATCACCTCTTCCTTCAGGTTCTCGTTCTTCGCATAGTTTAACAGTTAAATGGCTCTTTTGCACATGTGTTAGTTTTCGAATTCAAGCATGAAGGATCTGTCGCCGATATTCACTTCTAAACCACCCTGAAGTCCACCTGCTCTTCGCCATCCTAAGTCTTTGTGCTTGCTGTTTGCTAGAACCAGGGCCTAGCTACTCGTACGATCATTTTCACGTGCGAGAACGAAGCGATAAGGATCGTACACCATGATGACTTGCTTCTTCATGACCGTCTCGAAGCACAGGACGATGGAGACATTCGAGAGACGGATATTTTTGCCGACGTCCCATTGACTACTCTTTTGCAGTCTGTCCCTTTGGCTATAGATTATCTCAAGATTAGACTTCTATTTTGGTAGTCGTGTCTGGTCTATGAATTCGTAGCGGATCTTTCTACTGCAATTAAATGTCATCAGTATCTGTTTCAGTTAGCCTTATTCTGCGACTTAGCTCGAATCCACACACAGCTAGTCCTGGGACCTTAGTTCTTTGTAAGGGTACTTGAATAAGGGCTAAATAAACGCAGGCACCAGAAGATGATGGGGTCCTTTAAGGATTTTACGGACAGTCAGAAGGTTCTTTTCGAATGCATCGATAATGGTTTTAACATATGAGATACTCAGCTACTTGAATTCATCGACCTGGAATCTGAGCAGTCTGCTGAGGAAGTAGTAGACAGCGTTGAGGGTAGAAGTACTGAAGGGTAGTTCGCTGACTGTTAGGCCAAGGTAGATTGAGGTGAGTGAGTTGATATTTTAGAGGGCAATGTTGTTAGGGTAGTGGGGTTTGAGCAGAAGACCACATGAAGAAAGAACTGTAGGGTGTATTTTCGAATCTTCAGTGAAGTAGATGAGTAGTTTCGTTATGAGTTGTAAAAGTTGGTTGTCTTTGGTCGTCAGGAAGGAACAGATGACTTAATGTATCGGATTCTTGACTCGGTCTTCACTTTGATTACTGCTGACAAAACTGATGGCTTGGAAGTCTTTCAGCCAGAAGTTGTCTAGTTACTTGCCCGTAAAAATGTTTGTGCCCAGGCTCTTACTGATTCTGTTAGTTTATTACACGAATTCTGGGTCTAGTCTAGTATCCTTCAGACCTTACTTTTCTTCATCGGGAGTCATCACTTTAATGATCTTGTTGAAATAGAACTGCAACTCTTTAGGAAAACGATCCCAGTAGTAATCACTTTGTGGCCTGGCTGAAAATGACTTCGGAATATAGGTTAGCTCATTAAATTCTACGAGAAACGATCTTGGGATCGTCTTTGAAAAGAGTACTATACAGATGAGTTCCACTATTTGTATGTTCTACTTAAAGATCGAGAGGTAGTCCAACAGCAAGTACAAGCTCAATGTTATTGAAAGAGACCCTTTATCCTTTGCTGTGAATGCTATCAGAAGAGGTTTGATCAGGTACTGGATGATAGCCCGATTCACCAGTGCAGCAGCATCAGCATCAAGGAGATCAAGCATATCGAGCAGCATAAGTAGAGTGTCCTTCTGATTCTGGATGAGTTAACTGGTGGACAGGTTGCGGGACATGGCTTCGTCGATAGTGAGCCACTTGTAACGAACCAGACACACGTTATGAATGTAGTAGATGGTGAAGGGGAAAGCGCCGAAATATCTTTTACAGTCAGGATATGGAACTACGCAGAAATATAGTTAGGGTTGGGAATGAGGGAATACTTTTGGCCAGATTGAAGAGAATGGTGGTGGTGGTAGTGCTAACCATAGAGTCAGGGTGGTTGTACAGCTTCGAACTCTCCCATGCCAGCGGAAATCGGAAATGTTTCTACGGGTTAGGAAAGAAAAGAGTATAGGCTAATCAGACAAAAAAGCAAAA
Organism: Lepidurus packardi; assembly: GCA_023053545.1. NCBI lineage: Eukaryota > Metazoa > Arthropoda > Branchiopoda > Notostraca > Triopsidae > Lepidurus > Lepidurus packardi. The sequence goes on from JAKZAN010000104.1 coordinate 74,395, forward strand.
AAAAATTGAAGCTTGGAGAAAGAATCGATTCGCAAATAACATAAAGTACCTGATTATAGAAGAGCGGTAGACGAGTGGCGTCGAGCCTGAGAGACAAACTCTTCAGCATCGACACATACTGTTGCACAAACTCCTCTTCAGACGACTCGGGAAGGTTGCTTTCTATTAGTTGCGAGAGAATGGGGTGGGCGAGGATATAGTTGAGGGTTTCGGGTTTGTTAATGTTGACAAGCATGAGGGTGACTGCCTCGATTATCTCGGTGCGGAAGTGGGGGATCAGTTATTTGAGGACATCAAGACCGCGAAATTCACAAAACAAACTGTACGAACATTTTGGCACGTGTGCTCATCGGTCTTGGCAGAGAGGAGTGTGTGAGTGCGGGGGTGTTTTACTCGAATATTTCGGAGTCCCTCTTGTCGGAGTTCACGACCATCTGGGTGTAGATCTTGAGAGTTTGGGCGATGTCTCTGCGGTGCTGGCTCTGGTATGGCCATTCTGCGTTGGCGAGGGTTTCGTGCAACTATCTAAAAGCAGGATAGACATGATGATGTTTGGGAGAGTGTCAAAGGATGGAAGGACATACATGAAGGTGTCTATAGAGTTGTTTCTCATAGCCTAGATTTGGAGGGTAGGTATGCAAGTCGTAAAATAGATTTTGGGGAAGTGGGATAATCTAATCTGAAAATTAAATGATAGTCGGCATTGCATGAACACTCTCTATTCATCTATTTTATACTCACTACAAATTAAGATGTAAATTCGGTGTCAAGGGACTCACATTTCAACATAGAGGAAAAAGGATAAATGGCATCAATAGCGGTGGTATTGTTGCCCTCCAAAAGGCAGGGATTGGCAGACTGAAGCCCGGGTTGCATTGAACTGGCTCGATGGGATTGGTTGGTAGCTCCCAGCATGGAGAAAGTTGACGTGGTTAGCCCCAGTAGGTCCGGATATATAGGGCATTGCGTTGCTATAGTATATCATAGAACTGCTTTGTCTCTCGAGTATAGCCTTGTGGGTGGAGGCATTTCTGTGCAACTGAGCTTCTTGATGGGAGGGGATCACGGGTGCTCTGCCGAGCTGGATGTTAACTTTCAGTGAACCAGCCGAGGGAATAGTACTATTCGACTATATTTGGGGCCAGTTATTACTCTTGCTACAGCTCTGGTAGTCTAAATGGTTCAATGTTTGGAGCGTAGTGTTAGGTCCAACGATCGGCATCCTTGCCGTTGAGAACCTGGAACTGTGATATTAGGTATTATGAACAGGAGTCTTTTCGAAACTGGAAAATTGGTTGGTTGTGCCTTTATTCCAGATTTAACTCTGGCCAACCAAGGGGAGTACAGGGAGCACAGGTTGAGGCATGGGATTTATTGAGGGCTTGGACTGGGAGCTACTTAGGCCTGTCAAACCTGATCGCCTTATTTATTTTGGCTCATCTTTTTTGTAGCCTACATAAAGGTTATCTTTGAACCCAGACAGCTCATTGAATCCCTTACGTATAGATTTTGCACCCTATCCAATGCGAATACTGGAGGGGGAACTAGGCGAAATAGGAGCTGTGGGTGGGGAACTCGAATCTCTATAGGTTTCCGCGTTGTTCGGAACTTCCATTTACCTTCTCTGGCTTCTCACTGACTTATTTTTCGAGGCAGAACGTGACATATTCTTCTTATCATGAGGCTGACCTCGATAGATCAAGTCTTCGATGAACTCGTCTTTCTTCTAACGAGACTTATTCTTAATGCTTGCACTCCTAGCCTCTGACTTTTCCACCTTGGCAGCCACGCTTAACATCGACACCATCCTTTTCTACTCCATCTCTCTTGTGATGCTCGGAGACATCATCTTCATCACTGCCTGGCTTGTTAACCCATCGAATAACTCAAACTCCACTTGGGGTTTTCTGGCGAATGCGCTGTTAATACTGGCATGCACGTTGTATCTTTGAGTGAGTGATCCCGGCTAGTTCATTGACTGATGAACTATTTTGGGTATTTGTTGTGAAGTTGTTTTCTGTCTCTTGTGGACTCTCTGGGATGAAGTCGATGAAATCGAGGGTCGAAACTTGCTTACAGAATCATCGCTGTCATCGGGGCTTTGTGCCGACAGACATCTTGACTCGGTCAGCTGTCCATGCTCGTCAAGATTACTGTTGTTTAAGACTCCTTGCAGTCTCGATGGTCCAGTTGTAGGCACAAAAGCTCCGAAGTCATTAAAATTGGCAGTTACTTGGGATGGATTCCCAGCATCATCTTGGGGTGTGCTGACTCTATTTGAGCCAGTCTGATGCAGAATATTATAGATCAAGCTCTCGTTGTAAGGCATGGAGCCGGTCGTGACATTCTCGCTGATGTTGTTGTTTCTTACTTAACGGTTGACTCTACTGTCTGATACTGTGATTTAGGTTTCTCCGTTGACTATGAACTGATTTTATTTAGCAGTCCCATCGCTGGTTATGGTTTCGAATCTTTAGGATTCCATGGACCTCGCCACTTCACTGATAGTGTTGTGCTTCAAACTCTACTTCATACTCTATTTGAGCCTCTGGATGCTTCGTTGGCCATCACCCAGATACTCCTTGCTATTGTTTTGGATGACATAGTCAAACCCCCCCATCTTGTAAAAAAGGGGATTGAACTGAGGTGTATCTTTACCCGCAGATTTGTTGGTACCACCGTCTTCCATAAAATCATACTGCATACCTTCGAAGTTAACTATCTCGAGACTCTAGGAACTGCTTATCTGTTATTCAATGATATTGTTTTTGTCGCCCTCATTGCTATTGTTATGGCGATGTCTACTCCCATGCATAGGACTATGGGTAGGACTGTTTTTAGATGAATGAATCTGTTTGAGCTGATTGATGACATTGGTGGGTGTTTCCTCATAGAGGCAGCAATGGTCTTTGTCCTTTTCTCGGATGAAGCAGAGTTTGCGTGACAGGAAAACACAAGACTAGATATCGTTGATGGTCATGATACCCAGCCTGAAGTGATTTCGGAAGCACTCAATCAGTTAGTCGGTAGGTATTTATTAGCGAAGACTATATTTCTTGGGGCTGTTGTTGTAGTAGATGCTTCTGATTGAGAGCACAAAGATGAAGTCAGTGATTGGATACTGAGTTATCATTTTCATGACGATCCCCTTCCCGCGGCTGTAGTCCAACACCTGAAGGAACTAGACCAGGATTTTCATCAGTACAGGGTTATCGTAGTGCTCCCTATTCTGCTTATCCACCTCGAACAATGGGAAGCAGTCGAGGCGCAACGCGTACAGGACCTATTTGAACTTCTCTTCCAAAGGACGAGTGTGGTAGTTCTCGGGTTACTAATAAAGGGTATTAAGTAGGCTATAGTAAAACGCACGCACATTGGCATTGGTGTCGTTGGCTATACTGATGAGGGGTATTTAGTGGCTAAGCTTCTGGTGGATGGCATAGGAGGATTAGTGTGGACGGATGAGTTTGAAGGGAGGAGGTGTCGTGTTTTGGGCATTCGGATTGAGTGCGAAAAGACCCAGGGATGGCCCAGTATATCTGAGAAATTCGATTTATTTTTCAAGGAGTTTATTGGTGACAAGGGAGAAGTTCTGTGATTCGGCTAAGCGCATAAGGACCAAATCGGGTGATGAGGGGAGTGTTGGGGAGTGTGGGGAAGCTTTAGATAAAATAAGATGAAAAGAGAGATAAAAAAATAAATGTGTCGGGTTAAATTTTAATGTGATATGAGTTTTTTGGTAAAATGGCAGATATTCTTTTGTTGTCTAGGAGTCTATGTGGTTCCAAAATGGGGTTAAAAACCATGTTTCTGGGGGGGATTCTTTTTTACTAGGAGTTGTTGTTATGGCTGCAAGGATTTATTATAGTGGCTCCGGGTTCAGTCGTAATAATTTGATCAGGTTTCCGAATTGGAAGTGCCCTAATTACCACCTGATGTGCCTAACTTTTAAATAAACATTAAAATACCCAAGGACAAGGACGGGGATACCGCCTGTTCTCGGAAGGGAAAAAATACTAATCCAATAAAACAATTATTATACATAGATTTAGTCGGAACCTGCTAATACAATGAACCAGAGGTAAGCATAACACTACTCTTTTCATATCAACCTTGCCCTACTTTCCAACATCGATATCTTGACATCCACTCTCTCCTCATCCCTTAGCCCATAGGTTCCGCAGCACAGGAAAACAACCCAATAGTCAAATTACTGAGCTCAAACTCCATCCTCTCGAGAATAAGTACCTTCAATCCTATCGACATTTCTGCTCTTACACCTTTCCAGAAGCACCCTCCTCAACAACTCCTCCAAAATCATAATCACCAAACCCAATGCCGTAGACAAGTAAAAGTCCTTTCTCATTCCAAAATGCATGCTCACATCCCTCCAGAAGCCAGATAGTCGCAACACGCAACTTAGAACATCAAGTGAGTGCTCTTAAAGGTTATGCAATCCTGCTGGATATGAAACTGAAGAAATAAATCAAGCTGCGTGCTCTGACGACAATGCAAACCACTCTTGAGAAGATCGAACCTGGGGTGTAGAACACCTTCACCGAGGATGAAGAAAATGACTATTATAGTAAAAACTCACCAAGGTTATCCAGTGTTATCTGACCTGTTTAGAGTTCATCAATCTGAAGACCCTCCATGTCGCAGAAATCATCGCCGGAAATCTTTCTGAAAAGCTCAGAATCTAATAATCCAAACAAGAAGAGGCTTTTGAAAACTTGAGACTGGATCTGGCAGACCAGCATGAAAGATATGCATAAGGGTTCGATACCCTCGATAGAATAATCACCCGTCGACAGCACTCTATCCTCTACAAGTTCTACTTCGTTCTGCACGAGATCACTGACCCTGTCGTCAGGGCGAAGATAGCCTCGGAACGCAAGAAGCTCATTCTGATCCGGATGATGGAGATTCTCTTTGGTAGTATGTGGAAGGCGTTTAGAGCCATCAAACTCGAATGCTTTAAGGAACGAGAATAAGACATTCAGAAAGAAAAGAGGATCCGCAGGTTAGGAACTATTTTGGATAGATACCACAACCAACGACCCCCTCTAACTCTGAAGAAAGCCATCTGGCGTTGGTACCTTTCGGAGGCAGACACGCGATACATGAAGAGTATGTCGGACCATCTCATACTTTATAGCCGCATCAATAGAGATACTGCTGGTTGGAGGATGTTCAAGCTCGTCAAAAAGCTCCCAGTGAAGTTGACTAAACCCCTAAAGAGAATAGCCTACATCTTGTTTATGAAGGTGAACGAGGCTCTGGATAGAAGATACCGTTATGCCTGGCAACACGTAAAAAGGGTATCCAGCAAAGGGAGGAAACACGAAATCGCAAAAAGAATAGTGATAATGGCAAGACTTAAAAAAGCATTAGCCTTCCAATACTGGAAGTTCGAGATACAACAACTCCGGAGCCATGACTAGGTCGAGAAGAGGTTATTGAGCAGGATTCAGAACAGAATCGGACAGATCACGCAGGTCTACAGAAAATCAAATGTTGTGCCATGTAAGAAGAGAGCGGAAGACATTAAAAGATACCTGACCAAGTTGGTCCAGAGAATATACAAGAGTGTCTTTTCATAGTTCACTACCCAACTAGTCGAGGGAAGAGACAGAAAGAAGCATACTCTGTTGCATTTTCTGGAAATTAGTGGGTTGAGCCAGAAGTAGAAAGTCTATAAACGATGGTTCCGTAATGCTGAGCAGCTCAAACTCATCTATGAGCTGGCAGCTGTTAGCAGTTCGTTCAAGATCATCCAGAATGGCGTCAGACAAGTGACCGACATCGTTTTCACTTACCGGAAATAGAAGGCCATCGCACAAAGAGCCTATGAGAGATTGTTCGCCACCTTTAAGATAAATATGGCAAGGTCATTAAGGATGTGGGCTGACAACTCAAGGGTCCTCAAGACCGAGACGAATGCCAAGAACTATACTAGAGTCTAGAAGGGCAGAGCTTTTGTCAAGAGATTACTCAGAACTGCTAATAATGCAAGGCAAAAATGTCTAAAACATTCCCTCGAAAAGTTCAAAACTACATCTTCTTCAGTTCAGGCCCAGAAGACCTATTTACAGAAATTGATTTTTGCCCAGACACGAGTCGCAAAGGCAGTTCTCCACAATCTCTCCAGGCTGCCTGGTACAGTAACACGTGCCCTGAACCCCAGAGGGATCCCCTTTCACTAGAGAATCACCAGATTTATGAAAAGACAGGTACGATTGGGCCTGCTACCTTTTATCGCTGATTTTGAAGAAGGGAAAAAGATCCAATAGCGATCTTCACTTGAGCTAATGATGAGACTTCAGGGGAGATTAAGAAGATACTGCCAGATATGGTATCAATAAACACAGAAAGCTAGGATCAGAGAGAAATGTGAAGCAGTCATCGCGGGATTTTCAAGTACTCAAATGGCTGCAGAATCAGTACTCTCTTTAGCCATGTCGGTCCACACTGAAAAGCGAAAACGAGAGCAAGCAATCCTACGGATATGTATGAACCGGTCTGCTAACCTACAGCAAGTTCTAACGATTTGGCGGCACTCTAAAAAGATTCTGACTATCCAAGCAAACCAGCAGGACCAGCTAAAGGCCAGGAGACTGCGGCATCTCGAAAAGGCACTAGTCAAACCCGCCCCAGTATCTAAAATCCGTTGGGCTCTCGAAAAGTTCGAGACAAATGCCCGGATCAAAGCGATAAAAAAGAGATTGTTAGTTGCCTTGGAGAAAGCCACTATTTTGAAGGTATTGTTGGCATTCAAAAACATGCAGAGTGTGCCTGAGAAAAGGCCCATCATCAAATCCAAAGGAGCACCCATGTTGAAGAAACTCACTGAATTGGTTCACAAACAAAAATCCTTAGTCATTACATTTTTCAAGAGATAGCATGAACAAGGCAGTCTCCTAAAATCCAAGAGTGCACAATAACTGGTGAAGTAAATGATGTCGAAAGGGAAACGATCATTTGTTCGATGGTATTTCTAAGTGTAGAGATAAAGAGTAGCGGCCAAGTGCCAGCGCACTTCCCAATTCTTCGAAGTGCTCGAGGCCAAACAACATAAAAATTTAGTCTCTTTATTCAAATCCAGATCTTTTTCATCGCCTGAGGTGCCTATTCTCCAGAAGGTTATCGCCAGAATTTGCAGCAACACCAATAGACGAATGTGTAAAGGTCTGCGGAATTGGAACACACTCACCAAAATGTACAAGTTCGTAAAACCCTGGTCCAAAAGATCGTTCAAAATGTTACTCGGTGATACTTCAGTCAAGCTGACTAAACTCAAACTCATGTTGAGTAACCTCGACAAGCTTTGTATCTTAACCCTCTCCAAGTCTTTCGCAGCTATCCAAAGTGCTAGTTAACAGCCCAGATAATCCCACACCCTCAACGCACTAGATCGTACAAAGAGATTGCATGAAACTGTGTTACGAGTGGGGTCATCAATGCTGGAAAAAATAATGGGACGAAGATATGAGAAAAACATGCGTAGTTCATTGTTTGCCCTCAGTACAGAACAAAGAGTGAATGCATTCTACTATGGGTTGGGTAGCGGCTAGGAGAGATAAGAAGTGATCCTGGTCGAGAAGCTGGGAGGAGTGTAGAAATTGGGACAGATGGTTGAGAAACTGCAAATCAAAGCATTGGGACGTGCCTTCCGAAAGATAGCCTAGCTTCGATTGAAAGGGTAGTTACATAAATAACGTTATTGAACTAGATTTTTTAATATTAGGATCAAGAATGCAATCACCATTATCATTAATTAGTTTGTGCAGATACCCGATATATTTTTTGGAAAACTTGCCGCCAGGAACCTTGAAACACATCTTTTCATGGATCTTCCCAATTAGATTTAATGCAGTACTTAATAAAGGCAGCAACCGTGATAACCCCAACCACTATAATAAGGATACCTATTTCGCTAAATCTTTATTTACCGATAAGCTCACACCCATGTACCAGGAAGAACCCCAAACAGACGACCTCATCTGGAACAACATCCAAAATAGACGCGATATCAACAAAAAACTATACTAACTCCAGCTTACCTCCTATGCCAACTAGCTATTGACAAGGCTTGCTGATTTCAGTACGACTAATCTACGCTCCGAGCTCACGCATTTCCTCCGCTTTTCTCCCAGAAAGGTTCGATCGCCTGCTGCGCTACTCATTGAAAGGGCAGCCCTTTATAGGCTGTTCCTGGTTTTCGATCTCTTATCCCTAAGTCCCTTGCTCAAAGATAGTCCCGATCATCTGTTCCGAATAGCGGCTCGGATTTACAACCCCACCCTACACGTTGCTCCTCGCGAGCCAAAGCTGCTACTTGAAACCAACTAAAAACAACAAGGATTCCTCTCTGCAGACATATGGACAAAAGTGGAAAGCACCCTCAAGATCCATCTGGACATCCATCATCGGCTACTTACCAAGTCTCAGGACAGCCATTTCCGGATTATCAGAGCACTGAAGAATGCCCGTTCGCACATCCGATACATCAGAACCCAGCTTTTCAAGTATCAGCTACATCATATAGAGAATCTCTCCGAATAGTAGGCACGGCTGTTTGATCGTACTGCCTAGATCTATAAAGACCCTACCAATTAGCTAATCGCCTCACTCCGCCGTCTAGATGAAAGGAATATCAAATTCTGCATGAAGGTCCTCGTGGCTTTAGAGGATAAGTTTGGTAACTCCGAAGCCGAATCAATCGCAGAGAGTACTTCTAATACCGTCATTGCGGAAAGACAAATCGACCCTCTCTCTGCTTCTGACAAACTGCGTGACTTCGAAACCTTTATTCTATAAGGTGCCGAAAGCCCAAATGACTTGCCTCTGATGGAATTCAGGAGAGTTCTAAAAGCATTTTATAATCTCGAAAACCTTTCTCAAGACGACCTCTTGGAGATTGTTGAGCTTTTGAAGATGCTACTTATCAGATAGACCTTTGAGGATGCACAGATCCCCAAAGGCTAATATGAGTTCTGGAAGCATTTATCTCAGGTTTCTTTCCTCAAAAAGCCAGAGTTAATCAAGATTGGTAAGGCATTTCAGGTGCAAATGGTCTCAATTAGTTGCTACATTCGAGACGGACATATAAAGATCAGAGGCGAGAACTACAGCTATTCTGAGCTCAGCCTATTCCTGGAGGATGAACAAAGGGCAAGAAAGGCCTTCGAATGCGCAGAAGCTGCTTTTTAAACTATGAAGCAGACTGTTACCAATGTGTACAGTATTCTCAACGAAGTAGATCTCATCATAGCTGCGTATATCGTCAAGAAATGGGAGAAAAATGTCAACATAAGTGGTAATTGTAAGATATTATTGTTTGGTGCCACAGGAGTCGGCAAAACCACTGTTTTCAATGTAGCTACTGGAGCCAGAGAACCTGTTGGGGAGGATGGAGCGTCGACGACTTTCTATCCCAAGCGGAATCCAGATCACTCATGCTAATTCGCCTAAATTTGGGACATGCCAGGTTTTGAAGACCGATCAGGTCGGATCGTCACTCTGTGCATATCTTTCTTCCAGAAGGCTCTAATGCAGAGAGACGGAGGCAAGGCTCACATCTGTTATCTGCTGGGATCGCCCCCGACACAAGCAGACAACTTCGCAGAGAAAATAGTGATGCCGATCGGGAAAATGTTGTCTTGGGATGAAGCAAGTATAGATCGTTGTGTGTCCTTCATTCAGACAGAAAAGAAAATAAACCTTCTTAGACAACTGATTGACAGAACTAAGAACACTATCATCAGCCAAACGAAATACGCTGCAGCTCGAGTCGATCCAGAAAAAGGTCGCACATTCGTGAATACTCTGCTTGAGAAAATTAAACAGAGCTACTTTTTTCCTGTCGAGTAGTGGTATTAAGGGCATTAAGATCAGGAGGTCCTCGAATAAAATCAACTATCGCTGCGTAACGATCTTTTGAGCAGGCTTGAACAGCAGTTAGCTTCACAGGATGAAGCTAGGTTCAATCCTAACCCACAGTGTCTGATGCCGGAAGAGGTTTACAAATTTGTGAGCACTATGGATATTGAAGAGAAACTCAAAAACTATCTGATTTCGGGATCCAATAAGCAGCACAACAACTTTGTTGACGTACTTCAAGGACTGCGTAGGTTTGAAATCGAGGGTTTATCCTCAATGGAACAACGTATGATCAGTCTCTCCAAGAATATCGAGAAAAGGCAAATCCTATAGATAAGGACAGTTCAGGAAAGTCTTATATGGACTAACGAAGAAGCTAGACAGGATGAGACATCCAAGCAGAATATCAAGGATTACTACGAGAAGAATGCTAGATTCGAAAGTATACTCTAGAGTTGCCTCAGGATTCTGTTTGAATGGAGCATCGTCGAAGACTCCAATATCTCGCACAAAAAAGAGGATACAGCTTGCGAAATGCTATATGATTGTTTAAGAGATCCCAAAGCCTCAAAGAAGAAACTACCAGAGTTGAGCCTCCATTATGGTCTCCGTTACAAATAAGAGATTAGTGAGTTGGATGAACTCTACAACTCCTTCTAATTGAGACAGATCGACCACTTAGTCATGAATGAAGTCACAACTCTGATCCCGCATCTGGGTTACTATTCGGACAGGAATTCCCTAGCATCACTCCACAACCTCCTCGTGTTGCTCTATAAATACTACACCTAACAACTGCATGACCTTTACAGAAAAATACAAAACCTTAATGTGGAGGTTTCTTGGATACACTAAACAAGCACCAATCCATAATAGAAGAGCTTTGAGAACGAGCGACTAGATATCCACGGAGAAGGTTTCTATGATTCGGTTACACTCAGTCAACTTCTCAAGACCAATGCTATTTAGAGGAAAATCACATCCACTTTTGGTCGTACCTCTGAAGTCTGGTATGATCTGACGTGTTTCTAAAAGATCATGATATTCTGCAATAAATTCACTTTTGACGTGGAGGAGGCTCGAGTGATGGTCAACAAGTGGTTTATCATTTACTCAACTGAGTTAGAACTTGCGAAAGATAAGTGTAGCCTGCATTTTAGATGTCAAGGCAGTAGAGTACCTTCAGTTGTGGTTAAAAGCACCAATCCTACACCCTGGGGCATAGACAATCTCAAGGTTATCTTCTCCAAGGAAGCCACTGAATACAACGAATATAGGCAAGTATCTTTGGACCAAAATAAACTGAAAGAGCATATTAGGAAATACGGTAAAGTCATCAGCAGAGTCCCTGTATTTGAATAGAGTAAAATCCTATCCTAGAACTCCAAACTCGACCAATGTATAGTGTATGACTCGCCCATCCTCTACATCAACCAAGTGATTTGCCCAGCCTAGAAGTACATACTCAATGAAGTGGCTATCTCTTACAAAGCCGTTCAACCTTACGGCTACTTATTACTGTATCGAATCATCCTGTAAAAAATGTAGAGCCTTCAGAGTGACTCTTCGATCATAAAAGCATTAAAGGAGAGCATTGATCCTTAGAATTTCTTGGCTAAGATTCAAGGTGTTATTGCTCACTTCTCTATGCGTCTCGTTAGAGTTTCCTAAAAGACGTTCACGAGAGGCTATTGTGAATCCCTCGCTCAAAGAATATTTTCTAGCCATGAAAAGATCGATACTAGGCTATTCCTCGATCACTTTAAATCTCTGTTGATGAGACATCTGACGAGAGTTTGCAGCCAGCAAGTTCAAAAGAAGTATAAGAAGATAGACCCTATGATGGCAGAGCGTAAAGTAGCCGATATGCAGGACACCATCAAGTAGCACTGTGCAAAGGTTATCAGTAGTAGAAAGCAGAGGAGAGACAGTAAAGACCTGGCATTTAACAAGTCGAAGCTAGAGTAGGAGTACGAGGTTGAGCGTCTATCGAAGTACACGATATTCTATCTGCACAAGAAATGGAGTCAGAGCGAAGAGAAATACCACCTTGGCACAGCGATATCAGGAGCCCTGAGAAAAATAGGCAGTATCTTCGAACAGCTAGAGTTCCGGGTGCTTAGAGTTATGGATGAGAACTCCTACATTACGACTCTGTTAGAGGAATTCTAGTCATTCAAAAATCTATACAATACACCTGAGGACACTCAAATCGAAGAGACCTAGCTTAGGAAAACATCCCTCAAACAATAAGATAAGAACAGTCACGAAGAAGAGAAGCAAGAGCCTGTGGAACTCAATGACAATGAGTTTTAAAAACTCAAACAAAACATTCTAACTTTAGTCAACCAAAAGGAATATCAGAGAGTGATAGAGTTGTATGCTAAAGACTGCTCACGATTTTTCGGGCAGGAAGAAATCCACGCAGCCATGGGTTATGCGTGTATCAAAACTCTAGACTTCCTCCAAGCGTCTAGTTTCCTCGATAAAGTCCCCCCTGGTAGTCGTGGGTACTTTTCCTAAAGACTCGAAGAGCTTGTTCACCTAATATCGGTCAAGTACGAAACTCCCGCGTAATTTGATTCAAGAGTTAACTGCGAACCTGAGGACAGCTAGTAGTCTTCATAAAAACACCCTAAGTACACTGTAAAAAAACAATGTCTGAGATATTTGAATGTGGACAAGGACAGCCCATAGACACGTGATTTAGAGAGCGATTCCTACAGGAAAGCACAAAAATTCGGACAGGAAAAAAACAGGGTCTACGATGTCCTAATTTTCGACAGTTTGGACTCCCCTTCTAACTTGGGCAGCATCTACTTGGCTGCCGAAATCGAAAAGTGCACTCACAGACCCCTTCAGCATATGTTCGACTTGATAGTTGGGGTGGATAACAGTTGTCTGATGGCCTCGGCGCTATCTCTCCCTCGCAGCAGCAGACAGCAAGAGCAATTTTACCGAGCTTACTTCTACGCTATAGACTTTATCAAACAAGTTAACATGACTGAGTACGTCAAACACTTTTCGAGCAATCTGAGCTGCAAAACTGACTTCAGGATGACGATGGGAGAATTGCGCCACAGCCAGAATAACCTTTGTCTTTTCTTTAACTAAGCCAACACCAATCCCCCTTCTATGAAGTGCGTGACTTCATATTAGATCAGAGATATAAACAGACCCCTTCATGACTTGGTCTCCTATGGACTCTAATGTGGCAGTAACCCCTTCAAAACCAACCCCCTTGAGGATCTCCTAGTGCAGACATGGATACCCAATGACTGCAAAAGTATGTCTGTTCTGGGACTGGCTTCGAATACCTCAGAAAAGTCGTGCAAAAAATAAATAGCCCGGGGATTCTATCAGAGGTGGAACGTGTAATCTTACAGTGACCTGAAGAGAGTAGATGATTACTTGGAGAATGCGAGGATCTGGATGTAAGAGCAATGGCTGGACAACTACCAGGAAACACGGGATCTGATGGACCGTCTCGAAGACAAGTGACGAAACGATCTACATTTCTGATTGATATTTCAGTTGAATACAACGTCTGCTGAATAAGTAGTCATTGCTTTTCTGATGTTATTTTAGATATTATTTGGAATTTGTGATTTTTTGTTATCAAGTCAGGTAGAAACCTTGGGTAGGACCCAAATCGCTTCTACCCCCAGAACTCCTGCAGCTCCGATCGCCAGCGCTACTTTTGATCGCCCTCACGCATGCATTCAGCTGCTGGATCTCCCTTAGGCGTTGGAGTCGGTCGTTCTTGATCTCTGAATTGTCTATCCGCTCGTCCAGATATTCTTACAAGATCTGGTTAGTTTCCAGTTTCAGACCAACACCTAGGTACTGACTCAACACCGACTATGACTATCTATCAAATATCTAGATGATCGGGTGTTTTGGAATCTGTGCTGCTTTCAGGTCTCGACACTTTCTGATCCCATTTCTCGAAGCACTAAGACTCTCATCTTTCTCCCGAGCCTCGCGAGAAGGGGGATGCACTAGTCGCTCAACGACATCATGAAGATTCGGCTTGGGATTCTGCGGTTTTTTCTCCCTCCGTTTCGACATAGCCTTTCTGAGGGTAGGGTCTTATTTCTCAAACTTTTTAATATTGTCCTTTGAGAAATCAAAGAAGGCCTAGGCCTCCTGCTGAATATTGTTGGTCAGTTTATTGGCCCTTCTGATATCTTCCTTGATTAGAGACAACTCCCTGTTCTTCTGCTTCTGCCTACTTTTAGATTTGACGTACATGCGCGACACGAAGTCTAAGTCCACCTCATCGAACCCCATCGTATGCTTGGTCGAACGGCTGCGGGGCTTTTTTATGCACAGTTTCTCAAAGATATTCTCCATCTTCTGGCTACTCGCAGCATCCAGGTTATGGGATGTCAGCTGCTTCAGTTCCCTGTACAGTTTCGATTATGCCGTGCCGAAGGTTTTCGAAACATCGTTCTTTATTCGGTTGATTGCTTATTGTTCGCTTAGTCGGTACACTTTTTTAGCTACCGACGTGTGGTGCTTGGCAGGGCCGTTGACGTTGTGGCGGTGGTAGACTGGCTCATCAGTTGTCTTGTCAGTATTGATGAGGTCGAGCTTTGTCTTTGTATGAATCCACGAGAGGGCACTGCGAGGTCGGGGAGGGGTGAGACTACGGCCTGGGAAGGTAGTCGGAGGAGTAGGGAGATCGATGGTCCGTCCTGTCTCGAGGTCATTGGCGAAGGATGGTATTTTTCTGGAGATAGTCTTCATGGGAGACTGGATGAGAATTGTGAAATACTGGTAAACAGATAGCAGTGGAGTTATAGAAATGGGGGAGTCGGGCGGAGAATAGAAGGGGAAGTTGAGGAGAGAGTGGGGCTGCGTTTCAATAATGTATCCAATAAATATAATAGTGGGTAGAGTGTGTAGGTGAGAGTGGCAAGAGTGTTTAATAAAAAATAAGGGGTCTTTATGAGGAGGAGCGTGAAATAGATCTGTTTGGCAAAATTTGAGATAATTTAACAGTGTCCAAGATGCAATTGTTATTTTGTATGCATAAAATGACCAATACTCCGGGATTTAGCACCAAATGCTAAAGAATATATACACAATTATTTGCATCAAATAAACCCTGAGACTCACGACACCCCATGAACAAGACTGCCAACTTCTTCGCCTCCTCCTGCGAGGAAATCACCAAGCTCTACAAGGTAACTTCAAACCACCCATATTCCTCCAGGACAACATGAAAGAAGTGCACACCCTCCTCTATAATATCGAAGGTGTCGCCGAAAACATCGACAACCGTGTATCCCTGCTTCTACGCAAGCAGGAGGAGGAGTTCTTCAGAGTGTACCGTGCACACCTGTTCAAACTGAAGGATGCCTTCAGACACACTTCGACGGCGGTGGAGGAAGACAAGTCGATGGGAGTGTCTGTGCTGGCAGCGAAGGTGCGGAAGCTGGAAGAGTAGCTGGCTAGCGTATACATGAAACTGAATCACAAAGACAAAAGTAAGCGCCAATAATTACAAAACATTTAAATATCGCCAGAACAGACACCAACTTTAAAAGTAAGGAGTCTGTCTCTCACGATATAGTCTATCCGAAATTAAACCCTTTACTAATAATGCGAATGATCGGTATTTATAGTCTTGCGCGAGAGGAACATCGACAGCCAGATCCTCAAACTAGAAATCGAGAGACTCACGGAGATCATCCACCGCAATGCCAAGGAAAAACTGAAGCACGCCAAATCTACCCCCTCCATACTCCACCCCAGACACCCTCAAGGTCTACAACTCCCCAGTTTGTCCGATAACACTTCTTCTGAAACTTCAAATCGTAATGGCAATCCGGATCAGTAAGATGCAAACGCCAATCTCTTCATGACGGAGTCTCCCAACTTCCATCCGAACCAGAATACTCATGAAGAACAGAAACCCAAGCCTAATGAGCAAGCAAATACTGATAGCCTGAATAATATTCTCCAAGAACACCTCCGAATTAACAAGCAGGTAGTAGAACTCAATCGGAAGTACAACCGTATTCTCAAGGATAAGGTCATGGCATTCGACAAGCACTCTGACTTGGAGACATTCTTTTTTGAGTGCGTGCAGAGTGTCCGTGAGCAAGTGCAGCGTAGAGTCAAGAAGAGTAACCCATTAAAGGGCATCGGTAGTCTGGGAGTTGAGGACTTCCGAAGCGATGACAAGTACAAAGTGATTGCTACTCTGGTGGATAACGAACAGATCCTGAAATCTATTCACTCGATAGTATTCAGGTAAGGGTTCAGGAGTACCAGCACAGACACTGAGAACAGAAAAACTCTAAATAGGATATTCACTGACAAGAGATTTGCAGAGTCCCAAGACAACAGACATGACTCCGGAATGAGTAGCGGTCTGGAGGGGTGTCCTGTGATTAAACTGGCGAGGAAGGGCAAGCAAGTGAAGAATGTGATGTTGGAAAGACTGATCGAAGAGAGGAACTCACTGCGTAGACAGGACCACCGGAAGGTTTGGAAGGCTCGTCTCTCGGGTACAGGGGTGGTGTAGTGAATGAGGAGGAACCAGTTTGATTAAGGTATGAAGAAGTCTTTATACAGAATATCTAAAAAACAGAGTGATGGATGTGATATTTTAAAAAAGCGGTACCTGATATAGCTCGCATAGTGTGTTTTAACTCGACCACCATTAACCCACAGAATGCAAGCCTGGGAAGCGGAGAGAGCAGTGCTCCTACAAAAAATAGAACTCTACCAGGTCACCATTGCCTAAATGCATGAGCGTGAGGAGAATATTCGCAGAATCAACCAGACACTCATGGCAGGGCTCTCCAAGTCGAAGTCATCATCCACCGATGCCTCTGTCAAGTTTCTACAAGACACGCTATCTCGCTCCCAAACCCAGACCCTTTCGCCAACCAAGACTCTCCAACTGAACTCTCCGACTGTAGACCTGTAGTCCTCACAGATTAACAACCTTAAACTCGAAAACTAAAAACTGAAGAAGGAGCTAGAGTCAGTAAAGAAAGACATGGAGAAAGTAGTAGGCGAGATCAAGAACAAGTATGAAGAAGAATTAGAAAAAGTGGCTACAGCCTATAACGCAGAGGATATCAGAGGCAGAAGCCAGAGAAATGCAGGTCGAAGCAGAACAGTTTCAGAACAGGTAGAGATTGTTAAGCTCCGTGCAGAAGTGGAGAGGCAGAGAGAAGAATGCTTAAGTCTCAAAGCCAGGATAAGCCAATTAGAGGAAGAAATCACCCAGTTAAAACACGCTGCCAGCTCAAATCCCAATAACGATAAGCTGCGTCTCTCGAACCTATCGAATCCAAGCCAGCGGGTAGATGCAGAGGCAAGCAGAAACAGATAGATTTTCTCAGGACTCCAAAGTGGGGTGCACAGACTGGTCATCAGTAGGTAAGGATACGGGAAATTCGTGGACGCAAACCCGAATAGTCTGAACTCTTTGCTCTACCGCAAACTGGAAAATGCGAAACTACCTTTTCCCAGAAGCTGATCTCAGCATTAGCTACTACATCTTAACTTTTCCTATCCTAATGTAAACGATCCACCCAAAAAGATATGAACAAACTTGCATAAGTAGGAGTCTGAATTTCAGTAGGGTATATCATCGAGGAAGTCCTCAGGCGACTAAAACCTGTACTCCTTGGAGTCTTCGATGCTCAGTTTTCCCTTCATGTTCTTACTTAGTACTCCCTGAATATTCTGGCTCAGATACTAGGCTGTAGAGTTATTCGGGTGACTCCTGAATTTACTATTGCTGCTACCATTATAGTTGTTGTAGTTGCCTCCCACACTCTCGTAGTTCTTTTTTGGAATTGAGTTTCGCACCATCAAAGGCGAATAGAACTAGTTCTATCCGCTTTCATAAGCACTACTTTGACGTCTCTCTACTGGGGTGGGATATATGAATTCAGCTTTTGTTGAGTAAGAGGTTGGCCCCGCTTCCAAGATTGGACCCGAAGGGTTATACATTTCCATATACTTGTTAAAAGTTGGTGGACGATTGTAGGTAGGGTTCTGCATCCTTGGGCCCCTTTGTTGTGGTTGATAGCCTGGAGAAGACTAGGGACTGGAGTGATTCCTCTGCCTATTCTGTAGTTTGACATCAACCATATTTTGTAAATTCCTCTCCCTATCCAGTTCATCCTTCAGTGCCTAGACTTGACTCTCAATCACCTGTATTTTGCCACCCATTTCATTAATGATCTTCTTCTGTGACAGAATCTCCGCATCTTTGGCTAAAATTTCACGATCTTTAGCATTTAGGATACCCTGAATTTTGGCTTCGTTCGCAGCTCGCTTATTCTCCTTCTCTTATAAAGCTTTAGTGAGTTTTTCAATGTGGATCTGCATCGCATCGACTCGTCGAACGAGCTCTTGTGTTGTAGGATTAACCGTGGGAGGGACTTGGTTGAAAGTGACTCCTAGATGCTACAAAGGAGGAGCCATAGCATTGTTGTTCGTGGGGGTATTGTTCCAGGGGTTTGATATCATTGCTTTGCTTCCGATGTTGTTACTGTTGCCATCGCTTTTCGTGTAATCTGCAGCAGTCCCAAACAATGCTGTCTGGTTGTGTTTATCATTGGCCAGATTGGGGTCGATCGGTTTTGGGCTTATATCGTAAACAGGAGCGATTGTTATCAGTGGCTGTTGTGGAGGCATCGCTAGCTTCTGCTGTGGGATATTCTGTTGAGAAGATGGTTGTCCCATTTGCTGTTGGATGGCTTCACTGATCATTCTTTCCAGCCCTCTATTCTGGGTGATGATATGGGTGCGAGGGTCAGTTTGGCTGTTTCCCATCGCAGAATTCTTTATAGGATTGGGGTCAAGGTAGTTAGTAGAGGAAGTGATTCCAGTTACTCTTGTGATGAAACGCTCGGTCTCTGCTTGCCTCTCTACAGAGGAAGGAGATTTAGATCTGGAGCGTTAGCGTCCTTCGAATATTCTTTTGCGGTCACGATTCTCAAGCTGGGAGTAGCTGATGGGTTTGTAATAGGGCTCCGGATCGTGGTCTTCAAGCCAATCGGTGTTGATGTGATTAGGAGGAGGTGGATTGAAAGCGATATTATTGTCCGGGTTGCCGAGGTTATTGGTTCTGCGATAATTATCTTCAATCTGCTTGACACGAATGCCAGGCATGGCAGAGTCGGTATTTGGTTGGAGTGTTCGCATTGAAGGATGGGGAGGGTCTGCTGTATGGGTTAGGATTAGCAAAATTGTGTTTAGATGTTTGTGATAAAATAAATTTTAAAGAGAATCATAGCAATAGACATGCGTAAGGGATGTAGGAAGCTAGGCCAACACGACAACATACATGGTTGAGAAATACGATAGCAAATCTCACTATTCCCTTAAAATATACAGTCTACATCACTATCTCTTTCTTGCTAGGGGGGCTATCTTGTCCACTCATTTGTAGGTGGGGAAAGAAGTTGACAGCTTGGTCACATCGTCGTCCTTCCACTTGGCGGTGATGGTTCTCAGCTGCGTGAAGAATCTCACTCCGCTCTTTCCGTAGAAGTTGGTGTCACCGTGGAACGATTTCTTGTTGCCAGTGAACGAGAACATGGGCAGAGGAACCTACATTACATTAGATAATTTAAGATAAAGGTTAAAATAAAAATAGCTTACGGGGATGGGGACGTTGATTCCGACCTGGCCGGCATCGATTTCGTTCTGGAACTTACGAGCAGCACTGCCGGATCTAGTGAAAATGGCAGCACCGTTGCCGTAGGGGTTCTTGTTAATGAACTCAATCGCAGACTGGAGGTCAGGTTGGTTCACGACCACCAAAACAGGGCCGAAGATTTCCTCCTTGTAGCAAGTCATATTTTCAGTGACTCCGGTGATGATGGTGGGGCCCAAGAAGTTACCTTGAGGGTACTGAGGGTGCACATACTTTCTGCCGTCCAAAACGATCTTGGCTCCTTCTTTCTCAGCAGTGTTGATCAGTTCAAGAATTCTATGCTTAAGCTCGGGATAGCAGACGGGAGACAGATCAATGCCGTCCTCCTTTCCGGGACCAATCTTGAAGGACTGAGCCTTTTGGATCAGCTCGGGAATCCATTGATTAGCATCACCAACCATCACAGCAACACTCAAGGCCATGCATCTCTGGCCGCTGGCACCGAATGCAGCGTTGGTGAGGGCATTCAAAGCGTCCTCTTTGTCAGCATCGGGGAGAACGATACCATGGTTCTTGGCACCCATGTTAGATTGGACTCTCTTGCCGTTAGCAGCTCCGGTGGAGTAAATGTACTCACCAGCTTTGTTACCACCAACAAAAGACAAGGCCTTGATGTCGGGATGGTGACACATCTGCTTGGTAGTTTCAAAACCACCGTGCACGACGTTAACAACACCCTTGGGCAAGCCGATCTCCTTGAACAAGTTGGTCAGCATGTCGACAGCACCACCGACTCTCTCAGAGGGCTTCAACAAGAAGGTGTTACCGCAGGTGATAGCGATGGGGAACATCCATAGGGGGATCATAAGAGGGAAGTTGAAGGCACTGACACCTCCGCAGACTCCGAGGGGGACTCTGAAGGAGTAGCAGTCGATACCTCTGGAAATGTTTTCCATAGTCTCACCAGTAATGATGTGAGAGGTACCGCAAGCGTGCTCGACGACCTCAAGACCTCTGATGACATCACCTTTGGAGTCAGCTTTAGTCTTACCATGCTCTTCAGTCATTCTAGCGGCGAGCTTGTCAATGTCCCTTCTGATGACATGAGCGAGATCGAACATGTATTTTTGTCTTGTTAGAATAGGGGTGGTCGACCAAGTTCTGAAGGCTTCTTTGGAAGAACGTACGGCGGCATCGAACTCCTCAGCAGTGGTCTGAGGGCACTTTGCGACAACCTCCTGGGTAACAGGGTTGGTGACATTGTACCACTGGGTAGTCTTGCTGTCAACCCAATCTCCGTTAACGAAGTTTTTGTAAACCTAAAAGAACGAAGGATCGTGAGTAAGTTGAGTATGAATCGATGGGGGTTACTCTTTGGGAGAAGGAGTTGTGGACGAAGGCAGTGAGCCTCATGGAAGAAAGACTGGCTGTGGGGCGAATCATTTTGCGTATGCTTGTTGGGGAAGTAGATATAAGAGTATGTTTTATTTAATTATAGAGTTAGTGATATTACTGGCCAAGGCTTTAAAAATGAAGGATTATTATTGATCAAATATGTAAGGAAAATACGGGCCATCAAGGGATTACCATTCTGGGGCATATCCACGCTTAATATTATTGGGCAGGTATTTTCCCAGTCTCGTTTATAAAGCCCAATCATGGCAACAAGCGTAATGATGTATTTGCAATTTTAGGCACACCCATAATAGAATATATAGACACCTTACTTTAGTTCTATACATTTCTGATCCCTCACAGCGGAAAACCCCAATCAAGCGACCCTCCGAAACCACCGTTCTTTCCGCTATCTTTCTTCATGAACCCACCGAAACCCTCGCTTTCTTTGTCAGTGGATGGCTTCTGCCTGATCTTCATCTTCAGCTTCTTCCTCTTTTCAGATACAATCGATAATGGACTTCTGAAGCAATCTTTGATTTCGTTAACGCTCAATCTGTTCTTCCATACCCTCACTTCAGTGATCTGCCCACCAAATGATTCACTTCCCAATCTCAGGAGCTTCCCGAAAGGCAGGCTCAGATTGCCCGTGACTATACCTTCGAATCGATTCATGCAGTTAAGCATTATGTATGCCCGGTTGACCTCCTGTTCAAACTGTACGCATAGATGGGTCCATTCTCCCATCGTAAGAAGAGGAGCGGGAAGGGTGGTTTCTATGTCTCCTTCAGCATCCTTTTATGCTGCAAACTTTATCCCCTGTCCTTCGAGTATCAAGCCGGCTTCGAAGTTGTTGAGTACGATTTGTGTTTTATCTCCGAAGCTAGCGATAAGGCCTGTGCCTTCCAACGCTTTAACCCATATCTCAAGAGTGAACTTGTTTAAGGACCGGAATTTGGTAGCCTTATTTCTTTCTATTATATGCACTTTACTGACGTTGATGGCGAATTGGGGAGGACACTTTTTGCCCCATTTATCCTCAACTTCTAGGGGTTCGTTGTCTTCGAGAGCAACCCACATGTCTTCGGATTGAGCTATTATCTGGGCATTGTTCGCGTAGTCAGAAAGATCTTCAACGGTATCCCCTTTGCCTTAATCAAACCGATAGTAAGCCACTAGGTCATTGAATTCGCCTTCTGCCTCTTCAAAGGCGTCATTCTCCTCGTTTTGACTCTGTGCAGGTAGCACTTAGCTGCTATTGTGCACCGATAGCTTAGCCTCTACAAAGTTACTGAAAAGCCCAATCCATTGGCCTACGCCGTCGATTTGAAATGTCTCTATGGTCATGCTGACTTCTTCGCCATTCAGACTGTCCCTATAGTTTTGAAGCAGTGGTTTTTCGCCAAAGCTTGTTGTTATTGTGATCTTTTCGCCTCGAGACTACGAACTGTTCGCCAGCTTGACTATTTCTTGGATTGTTTGACGATCGTATCCACAATTTTGTTCGTCCTTCAGCAACCTGTTCAGGTAGAATTCGGGTAGGTTAGGATACTACTTATCTGTTAGTGCTTGATAATAATGGTATAAATCTGCCAGGATCGCTTTCTAGCGTCGATAGAGGGTTTCTTTCCAGAAATCCTTCATGCGAAACTGTTTGTTTTTCCAGAGCTGGCAGAGGATGTTTTCTAGTCCAATCTGGCTGTAGAGGGTATGCACTTTGACGTCGATTTCATAAACCGAAGGGTTGAGCTGGATGAAGTAGTTGGATAGGCTGTAGAGATTGAGGTTGTTGAGCTGTTGGATAAATATTTATGAGACTTTATGGTATGGTACGAAACACTCCGCAACCTTTTTCAAAATGGCAATGTTCGGGGGTTTATTGGCTAGATGCTTACAGAAAGCCAGGTACCCCGAAAGCAGGGGTTCCATCAGATTGAAATAGCGCGTCCTGAAATCTAATGCAGCTTGTTTGTCTTTCTTCTTGATGTTGGGACGACTGGCCGTCACCACCCGATCAGCCATTATCATGCACACCTGGTACTTTTCCTCGATGTTCTCAATCGAGTATAAAGGGACAGCTGATCCTTCCAGTGTCAGGTAGTAGAAATCTGTTTTAGTAGTCACATATAATGTATAACCCTGCCATCTGGCTTGAGTCACAGAACCCGAGACGTCAACTTTTCGCAACTGTTCCAGATTTTCATTGATGAAGAGGACTTTGTCTAGACAAACCACTGCTCCAATACTACCACAGCTACTCCACACCATATCGATGATGATATCGAAATAGTCCACTCGTAGTTGTGGTTTGTGCAGGATTTATAGATCCAGGATATCATTCTATTTGCTAACGTTTTTGCTGAACCGCAACACGTTCTCAGACCTGTAAAGTACCGCATACCCTTGTCGGAAAGGGGTTCGATAGACCTTTTGTATTTTAATCTGCAAGTTTAGGTTTATGAGCTAGCCAGAAGAGTTGCTGAATAGGGTTTTTTCCTCTTCGCTTAGTTTGGACATCATTGCTTGTTTGTCTTATTTCTCGTAGTTGAGCATTACTGAAACAGACTGCCGGTCTTCATTGAGCAGTAAAATCAGGGGATCAGTTAGTTCCGTGGAGCCAAGAAACATGCCCATACTCGAAGGGAACTATTTATAGAATTCGATGACGTCGCCTTTGTCTTCGAGATTAACGTTGAAAATCAGAAGCACCCGAGGCACGTTTCCAAGGTGATAACTCAGAAGGAATTTGACTTTCTTGAAGGGTTGTAGGGTGAGAGGCCGAACCTACATTTTGAGAATCTTGAGTCCCTAATACTCCAGAACACTACTCAAAGATAGTTTCTTCTCCACGCCTTCTTTGAGTCTTTTTATTTCCAGCCCATCGACAAAGAACAATTCCCTTTGCCAGAATATCTCGTTCTTCTGAGTCGGCACCAGCGATTAGAAAGAGTGTGTGTACTGTGGAGCAACGACCGGATAGTACAGAACTGGATTGTAGTCCACGAGACATAGAATTCTGCCTGGGTTAAAACATAGATGGTTGCTGTACGAGTGGCAGTTCACACTCACGTAAGACTAGCTGATTTTGCTCTTGAGTTGGAAGATTGAGCACAACTATACAGCTTTTCCTCTGATTGCCTATTTGCCGTCAACTAAGGCCTTTTCCAACACGAATGCAAACAGCTTGACATTTCCATCTGCTGTGAATATGATAAATCTTCGGGACTGGTATTCGCCGCTGTAGTGGAACCAGCATAATGACAGGATCCGCTTGTCTGTTATCTTCTGGCTCAATACCAGAATATTGTTAGACCCCAGACTTTTGCCGTCCCAGACATAAACTGCCCCTCTTTCGGTGGCTGCCATAAACTTCCCTCCATCCTTCGAGAAACCCAGGGCAGTGATTTCTCCTACATCGCTGTGTTCCATACCAACTCCTTTGAGACTCGTGAAACTATTGGTGTTCCAGATTCTCAGGACTCGATCATTGCATGCAGCCACGAGTTTGTTGTCAAATGCCTTGATATCAGTGATCTATACCTTTTGAGGTACTTTTAGTTTGGTAAAGTTGCTGATGACTCCGTTAGAAATACAATCTTCCAAGTTGACACAGTAGACGTTCCTTTGCTGGGAGGCACTGAAAAACAGAACTGGAGCATTCTCGCTCATAGTCACAGAAGTGATGAAGTAAGGGTTACGGCCTCCTGTCTCACTAACAAATACCAAAGCTCTTTCCGTGAGGGAGTAGATGAGGAGTCTGCATGCAACTGTCAGAACAAGGAGTTTAAGTTTGCGATTATAGGAAAGGATGTAGTTATCAGCTTCAAGTCTTTTTTATCGTGCGGGGACCAGGAAGCGATTGAGCACAAGGCCTGTATATAGGTTCTCCTAAATGATATGGTGTTCTGTGGCCTTTTCAGCAAGGTAAAAGAGAGTGGAGCGGTCGGGATTGAATGTGAAGCATATGAGATCTACGCTTTTGATAAAGCTGCAGTCCATAGTAGCTCGCAAAAAATCTATTGTATTTTATATGATAAGTAATAAACACGCATCTGATAGATACCCCTCTAACGTAAAGCTATTATTCATGATATTAAATTATCCCGAATTCATTAAAAGATTATCTGTCAGTTTTTAAGAAGCTTCTGCAGTTCCTGGTGTCTACGCTCGTACTTCTATAGTTAAGACAGCTGTTCCTAAGCAACCACCACGGGTTCTGGGGGTGTTTCTTCTTTTTTGGCAGCGAGAGGCACGACTCTTTTTGGAGGTTTCGGGATGTTCTTAACGTACTCCATTGCCTTCTCTCGCGCATTCTTCTCTTTTTCCTCTGCTTACTTATCGGCTACTGGCTTCCTTTCCTTGAGCTTGTCGTTATTGGCTGCCTTGACCTGTTCCGCGAACTATTGCATCTTTTATAGTTTCTTTTTTTTCTCCTGCCAATCTTCTCCTCCAATGTTAGCTCCCAGACCTCCCAGCTTGATCCATTCCTTGCCATTCTTTTTGGTACCAATCTAAACAGAAGAACCTCTGATATTGGATGCTTTAGTGGATTGCTTCGTGTCAGGGATATTTGGAGTGCTCACTTTGGATTATCTGGTCTCTGGGACTTGCTGCTTTTGGTTATTATTAGAAGGGGCCTGTGGTTTTTGCTTTGGAGGCGATGGTAAGACATATTCCTCTTGAGGCTCATCATCATCAAGCCTAAAGGGGTTAGCAACATAGAAAGGATTGAATTATTGGGGCTTTTGCTTTTCCGGGATAGTGCCTTTTAAGGGTTTGCCTTGCTGAGTGTTGTTTGCAGATACATTACCCAGGGGTTTCTTCTGCATGTTGTTGGTGAGGGTGGTTTATAGTTTATTAGGGTTTGGTCTGGGATCAATAGAACTGGACCTCTGCTGGGTAAGACGAGGCTGCGGCTTGAAGTTGATGTTGGTGGTGATCACGGCTTTGGAAGAATCCTGGCCACCAATGACTCCCATGAGTCCTTCTCGACCAATTTGTTGGGTTTTCCCTTTGAATCGTTATAAGAAATTGGATGACATGGACGTGAGGTGCTGTTACTACTTTTTTCAATAACTGTTATAAAACGACTGTGTAAAATGATCTGGTAATCAAGTTTTGGTCTTAAGTTTATATGTATGATGAGGCCTAATTCTTCTATGACGAGGAAACAATCAAATGTAACTATATAGATGACTTATGGCTGTTCACCTTTGATGTGCTTATCTCACGAATATCATTTTCGTCATAGATCCTCATCTGGGAGGCCGATACGACCCTCTTCAGTAAACTTCTCGCTAGGGGTCGGCTGGTAGTTATCGTCGTCTTTGTCGAAAATCACATAGATCAGCAACCCGACCAAAAATATGATGACCAGCAGTAGCACGACCCCAGTTTTAGTCAGATTCCTCCACATTTTCATGATCCATTCCGGCCAGGTCATGTTTTTCGAAGGTCTGTACTTGAACAACATCTTCGAGTCAGAGCTTGAGTCTCCGAATTTCTTAAAGTTCTACTTCGTCCTGTCGCTTTCGAACTCGTAGATCTCATGCTATCTAGAAACATACAATATAGTCGGGAAGCCTTCAATGTCGAATCCTTCACACAAACTCCAGAAGGCAAGGCAATCCACAGCTGCCACTGTGTACCATTTATCACCCTAACTTTTAATTTATCTGCCCAGTTCGTTCCAGAAAGGCAAAGCTTTCTGACAGTGGGGACATTTGGGGGAGTAGAACATGATAAACCAGTCACGGTCAATTCTATTTTCAGGGTGTTTGTTGTAAGGCTGGAGGAGGCCTGTAATTTGGGTGATGTTGTTATCGCCCAGCTACAAGACTGCTGGGTCTACGAGGTGTGTCTGGTCCGGATGAGCATCTGCAGTCGGGTTAGGAATATCGGGTGTTTTGGTTGTGTTTTCATTTTTGGTTAGAGAAGGAGCAGCCACAGCTTGAGTTGGAGCTGGAGTAGGTGATGCAGGGATCGATTATTTGTTATTGGAAACTGTTGCTGTAGATGGTTGAGGAGGGATGTTTTTGATTGTCCTTTTGGTAGGCTTGGTCGGGGTGGCGTTGGAGAAACCAACGATGATGAAGAGCAGGAGGAGTGTCGTTTGGAGAAGGTTTGTCATTGAGGTGTGGGTCCGAACAGAAAGGGGGAGGATGTTAGACCCTGAGAAATTCTAAAGTTCTTTGCTAAAATAATTACAAACTGAAATGCAGGGGGGAGACTGCTACTACGATTCCAGTTTATATTTAGCAGTACATACGTATCTTAACAATCTAAATCTTATTGCGTAATGTAAATTCAGCTCGTTTTTATTTATCCATTAGGATGAAAAGTAAAGATCTGATTTCTAGGTCATGTTCAGTATTCTAAGGCAAGGTATTTTGAAATCATTTTTTCTTCTTCACTGGCGCTAGTTTCTTCTTCCGGACTTCTTAGGATGGGATTGGCATCTTCAAGAACTTCTAGTTCGGGTCTGTCATCTTATTAATGTTTCTCATCACACGGAGTTTCGGCCGAGTCTCTCTCAACTCTTGAAGTCTCTGGTCCGAGATGTTGGGTGTCATATTCAGACTCAATGATACTAGACGCGGATGCAGCTTAACGTGCTACAGAAATCCTTAGGACAGCTTCTCAAGGTTGTTCACCTCCAGGAATTCGAGAGCCTGACATTTACGCACCAGGTTTCCGATATTATCGCCAACGTTAACGAGCCCTCCAGCTTTTAGAATGCGTAGACTCTGGAATCCGTCGGCTGGAGCCTTGAGCCTAGTCTTTTCACCTTTCTCAAGGAGGCTGATTCCCTCATCATTAATGGCCGTACAGCCAGTGAGGACAAGCGTCTCAAGTGCTACACAGTGTGAAATCCTAGCGAGGACATGAACTTCAATATCTTCTTTGTTAAAAGACACATCTATTTCGATTAGAGTTTTTTCTGAATTTGCGATAACCTGCTGGTAGAAGTCACTCTTCATAGGGCTGAGACCTGCGAGACCTAGTTACTTCATCTACAATTTCATGAGGAAGTCCAACCCATCTCGCGTCAGAGCCTTACAGAAGCAAACATGAAGGGATTCGAGTTTACTAGCATATCGTAGAGGACTCAGACTTTCATCGGTTATGGACTTGGAGTTATGATTGGCGGCGAACTTCGTCAGCTCCTTGAGATTTTGTAGAGAATCCTGTACTCCATCCGAGGTTAAGGCAGCACACTTGCTAATATCCAAATGGGCCAGGCGAGGCAGGCTTTTACAGAGCCTGATAAGCGTCTAGTCCGTAATACTAATTGAAATGAGTTTTAGTTCGTTGAGGTTTGGAGCGAAATACCCGAGCTTTTCGATCAAATCATTCGAAATATTTGTTTTGCTCTGAAGGTCGAGGTAGGTGAGCTTGTCACTCAGGATTTGCATAAGGTTTTCTTCGTTCACAATCAGGTTCGGCAATCTCTTCAAGTGCCGCATCTCCTAAGACTCGAAATAGGGGACATGGCTCACTTATCCGATCTATTTGTCGCGGAAGTTGAACTACCCGTCTCGGTTAGGTCCCAGTATGCATCCTAAGGGCTTCACTGCACTGAATTCTTCTGCACATTTAGATATCTATTCAAACACCTCTACCTTGGTTTAGTGCTTTGTAGTCGAGAGGGTCAATCCAGATTTTTTTAGACTTTTATGGTATGGTGCGTTATGTCTAGGCTTTTGGTAGAGGTGATCGAGGTCATAATCCCAAGTCTTAGGCGAAGGGGGTTCTGCATTGACTGGGTCATGAAGGACAGATGGGTAGTTAATGGAACACCAGCCAACGAGGCTGCGGTGATTGGCGAACCACGGGAACTGATGCTTTTCGATGTTCCGATTGACTGTTTCCTTGATGCTGAATAGATTTTATTTGTTGGCCATTGTGTAAGCTGATGATGTTCAAATGTGGATGCTTACAAGTATTCTTCTATTATTTTAGGGTTTTTGCGGAATAGTGTTTGTTTATAAAAATTGATTTACTTTCTATTAATTGGAATTAGAATACTCCTGATGAGAAAGAAGGAACCCTGACATTTATGTATTGTCGATGAACGATATGGGGGTTGGGGTTGGGGTTGGGGTTGGGGTTGGGGTTGGGGTTGGGGTTGGGGTTGGGGTTGGGGTTGGGGTTGGGGTTGGGGTTGGGGTTGGGGTTGGGGTTGGGGTTGGGGTTGGGGTTGGGGTTGGGGTTGGGGTTGGGGTTGGGGTTGGGGTTGGGGTTGGGGTTGGGGTTGGGGTTGGGGTTGGGGTTGGG
>JAKZAN010000105.1:0-99486 GCA_023053545.1 Lepidurus packardi
CCAACCCCAACCCCAACCCCAACCCCAACCCCAACCCCAACCCCAACCCCAACCCCAACCCCAACCCCAACCCCAACCCCAACCCCAACCCCAACCCCAACCCCAACCCCAACCCCAACCCCAACCCCAACCCCAACCCCAACCCCAACCCCAACCCCAACCCCAACCCCAACCCCAACCCCAACCCCAACCCCCAACCCCAAACCTAGTTTTGGCCGAGAGAGGACCTGCTGCTTGCACTATTCTATGCTTACTCTGGAACACAGGGTTGTCTATACTCTTACATCCAGAAAATTGTAGAATGCATCTGAACTTAGAGAGCAAATCTAAGATATTGTGGCGATAATGATAGTTTGTGGATGTGAACTCCAATCGATCTGTGTTGTAAGGTACTGAATCCCTGATTATTAGGGACTCTGCTGTCGTGTTGTGCTTACTAGTGGGATCTGCAGTGACATTGATTGGTTTCCTAAGTATGTTCAGGGGCCATAAGAAATATGCATCTGCTCTTATAAAATATTGGAGTCGTTTTGACAACTATTCGTGAGTCAGGCCAGCATTGTAAATCTAGAATCTATTTATGCGAATTGTCTCATTTCCGGGTTAGAAATAATTGATCCACCATTTCAAAGATACATTCCTCAATATCAATACCACTTTGCCAAAACTAAATTGTAAACATCCTTCATGATAGCGAACCACTCCTACCTTCAGGACACTGTCCACATAAATGACAGGCTCATCCTCAGGCTCAGAAATCTCCCCTCGTGGAAGTTTTCTACCATTGCTTCACAACTGCAATCTAAAAAAGGAGATTTAGCAAGATACTTCAATAGTAAAAAAGTTGAATATTGGATAGTCTTTGTCCAAATCAATCATGACTACACGACCAAGTTTGATCTTTCCAAAAACGGTCTTAATTCCCTCGATCTGCTACGTCACCTGAAGATAATCATTCTTCAAGAACTCAATTTTTAAGGTAGACATTTTTAACCCTCTAATCCTATGAAATGTAGGTAATCGCATAAGAGACGTAACTGGATTGGCTAGCGCGAACCTATCTAAGCTTTAGACTCTCAACCTAGGTAAGTCCTATTTCCCACACGCGTGCCTTTTCCTCCCTTCAGAACACAACCAGATCGAGAGCGTCGACTGCCTCAAGTCCTGCGCCCTCCCCGAACTCAGGTCCCTCCTCCTCGGTAACCCTCCTCGACCCACCCTCCTCGACTCACCCCTCTATCTCTCCTGTCTAGGCAACAACCGCATCGCCCGTCTCGACTGTCTCAAGTCTGCCGCAATGCCTCGACTGCAAGTCCTCACCGCATGTACCCCACCACTCCCCAATACCACCGTCCCTTGCCACTTGTCTACAGCCAACAACCAGCTCACGGACATCCGTTTCCTTGCCGTCGTGCAGTGGCCCAGACTCTCCCAGCTCAAACTAGGTAGTGCCTCTCCCCTTACTCTACCTTACTCCCTTCAGACGGCAACAACATCAGCCAACTGGGACCCTTGGCCCGCAGCCACTTCCCCTTGCTGACCTTGCTCTCCCTCTGTAACTCCCTTACTCTCAATATCCCTAATGTTGTCCACCATCCATAAAGAGCGCAACGAGCAACTACACGACTGGCGCAGTCTCCTGAAACTGTGGTTTGAAAAAAGACCTATCCTCAAACTAGATTATAAGAGAAGGATGAGGAGCCATGAGAAAGCAGTGTGTGTTAGATTCGGATCAGGATACAAATAGGTCCTTGGTTGGTATGACTACGATGATAGTGATGACTATAATCCCAGACGGTGGGGCGAGTCGAACTATGACTAAGACTTTGATCTTTACAACTATGAGAACCACTACGACAACTACAAGTATAACTATTATGACTATGAATATGGAGGGCACCACCCAACAGATTACTGATGACAATTTTGCTCTTGTGGTAAGGTCAGAGCTGATTACTTCGTTTGTAAAAGTAGAAATGTATGCTTATGAATGATTTTAATTATGAATTAAAGTATTGCTCTGCTATATATAGAAGATACGCCTGATATCTTAGGATTGTAGTTGATTGCCTTCTATTTAAAGAGTTTGTCTTTATCAGCTTCATTTAATCCCTAATGATGCTATTGCTATGAACAACCGCTTACTGTTTTAGTTACATCACCGGCTGATCTGCGCAAACCCTTTAATTTAATAATGGCTGGACCTCCCAACGATCAAAGGATTAGCCGCCACAAACTTTATGCCAGACTGTTACTAACTTCTATCTATAAAAAGTCTTTAATATATACTTTACTTGTCATGATAAAAGCAGCAGTTCGCCTCTTTCACAGATCACTGCTGCTCTGGATCTGCCTAATAGCAGTCAGGATATCCCCGTTCTTATACTGATTGCCAATATCAATGCTCTCTCTTAGTTGTACCACCCTTATCATCTATCTTTTTATATTGGTTTCCTCCACCTTTTCTCGCCTTTGGTCTGCATCTTCGATCTGCATCTGTTGGGATGTGGGCAGGTTCTCGACCGTCATGGCGTACGGAGTTGTCTGAGTGATTACTGGGGGATCGGGACTGCGCAGACACTTGTTGTAGATGCAGAGCAAGATAAGTGCGGCCAAAGTGACGGCAGTGACGGAGACTAAAATGACAATGATAAGGCGATTGGCTTGTTCGGGATTGCTGAAGTCCATTTAATAGTGCTAACTAACCAATATAACAACATATTATCTTCACTTCTTTAGGTATTGATCATACATACTGATATTCCCTCGCTTTCTCATCGGATTCCCTCACAAACCTAATAAATGCTTCCACGATGTTGATTGGCTTCTCCTCCTTGATTTGCATGATCGCTGAGTTCACACTAGGCATCACTAAGTCCAGCAGGTACTGCTTCAGATTCACTCGAGAATCATAACCGGGGTTCTCAACAAACGACACCGAAGGAGCTGCCTCATCCACTTGCGCAATATAGGTCTTCGTCCGTGCACTCTACTCTTCTGCTTTTTCTCCTTCCTTCGCTAAGTTGGCCAGCGACTCTTTAAGCTCCTCTTCACTCAGCACCCTTCCCTATGTGAGCAGCGATGAATACTCTTTGGTCCCGTATACAATCTCCTGATCACTGTTTTTGGCTGTTTCAAACACAATTTTGAGGTTTACTTCTCCCGTAAAGTTGCTGATAGCAATTATATAGCCGTATATGTTGCCGACTAACAGTTTCTCACAGATTCTCTTCGTTAACTCCGCAGAATAGGGCACTTGACGTACCTTTTCTTCAGATGAACCTCCTTTACTCTTTTGTTTGTTTTTCTGGGCTTAAGCGGCTTGATCAAGCTGGACCTGTTTTTATGTCTGCAGCATAGCCGAAAGATCGGGGTCGTTTTCTGGGAAAGCTTCTATATCTTCAATCTGCTTCAGAAGAGTTTGGTGGTTTATGAGCTTAAAGCTGAGCTTGGAAACCATTTCCTGTATGCACTTAGATCGTTCCTCTGGGGTTCCTTCAGCAATAAGTATCCTCAAGGGTTCAACATCATAGTTTTTTCTGACTTCAGCCATGATCATTTTCCTTTTAGCGACTATACCTTCCTTGCAGACCCAGATGATATCATCAAGCTCCTTGCTCCTCTTTATCCTGAGGTTGAATGTCCATATCTCTTCAAATGGGTTAAAACAAGATGGTTCTTGATGGATGTGTGTGGTCCCCAGTTCCTCTGCGATAGTCTTCACAAGAGTCAACTGTGTCTCCTTAGAATCATCGACAGCTATATAGTAGGGCAGAGGTGCTGGAGACTTAAGGACTTTGTCAATGATACTGATTAAATCATCGATATGCAGCATGGGGAGAGTGTTGTTCCCCTAACCATAGCAGACGAGGGGTTGTTTCTTGGAATACACACGATCGAACTGCCATTCGAATTAGTGGTAACGTCTTCCATATAGCATACCGTAGCAGATGATAGATTTGATTAAAAAGGTTGATGGAGAAACAGTGGAGTCCATTATTTCCCCCAGGAATAAGTTCTACAGTTCGAAGCTGTAAGTGGATTTGTGATGTGGCAGTCTGCTTTTCACTGATTTCTCTTCGTACTCAAAACTACTATTTTCCAAGGGTTATGTCTACAAGTATGCGTTAGAATGTTATGTAAGAAGACGATAAAGAGTACGAGGCGTTTGATGGTTTCTTCAACGGACTCTTTGGTATGGTGGGAAGACCCATTCACATATTTCTGGAGAAAAGGGGTGTTGACCCAGGTACAAAAGTTGGAAAGTGCGATGACCCTTTTCTGGACCGTCAAGGCTGTGCAGTTGTTGAGGTACACGATCAATGGTTCCGATTCTGGCGGGCACTTAATCAGGTCCAGAATGATTATATCGCAGCCCATGGCTGTTTTGATGATGGAGTTCATGATGGAAGAGTCATTCTGTTTAAAAAAGCCTGAGAATTTGGGATCTTGGGAAGAGACAGTGCCGAAGAACTGATTGCAGCCGTGGACTTTCTGGTGGTCGTCGCGGAGGAGTTCGACGATGGCTTGGCAGACATCGGAGTCTATGTTGGAGATAAAGATCTTCATGGGGTCACTGGTTAATGGGTATTCGATGTTCTAAATCAGTTTTAAATGATTTACAAAACCGAATATTCGCCCTTGAGAGTAATCCAGCGACAAAAGTATCCGTAACTCGCCGGAGTATCACCTCTATATCATTTAAGTCTTTCCCAACAAACTGACCTTTTCCACGAGGTTCCATAAATCAAATGAGCTTCCCTCGTCGGCTTCAACGAAGTCTTTCCGACAACCTCCTCTTGCGCTTCAAACCTACCCAACTCAAATAACTCGCACAGAAGCAAGAGCCAAGCATCCTTTCGCGCAGCTCCTCCACAAAAAGCCTCGTACGCAGGAAGTCAAACAGCCTTTGCAAACTTGATCCCATCCAAAGGTAGTCCAAATCTCTGGATCCGGTGGCTACACAACCTTTGGGTCGAAACATGGAGATCAGATCACGGTACTTTCTTCTTTCATAACTCTATACATTGCGAGCCATTCTAAGTGTGTTAACCATGTCAGGAAGTATCTAAAACTCGAAAAAGACGTCTCTCCAAAGCTGGGATTCCTTGAGCCTGCACGCAAACTCGTTGAGTTAATCTGTTTACTCAAGGACCATGAACCGGGCACCTTCTACTACATCGAGCTGGATCAAAAATATAATTATCGCCTGGTTAACGCCCCTTCGAGGACAGAGCACAAGTTAGTCGAGGGTGTATGTAGTGTCTCTGCGAAAGGCCTTATGCGTCTCGAGGATGGCGCCTTATAGTTAATCGGCCCTGAAAAGCTAAAAATAAAAATCAGCATCTGCTAGAAGCTTGAGCATAACCCGTTCTTCAAATCCTTTCTGAAAACGAAGATTTTTCGGAAGTGGAAGAAGAACATCAATATTAAAGCATTCCTTAAAGGCAGACATAGCATATAACGATCTCTCGACCTGTTAGAGCCAAACATGAGGTAGGCCATTATGAAGTGTGAACTCATTCTGTCCGAGTTCAGATAAATGAGGATCATAAAGACCCTGAACTTTGAACCCATCCCTGTAAGCAAGTATGCAGAGTATCTAAATTGGTGTAGTCGTGAGGCACAAGAGTTCTTCCGTAATGGACCTTACAACTAAATCCCCCGCATAGCCATGGAGCCTATCAAGAAAAAACTGATAGTAGCGGAAAGATAGTACCGCATGCAAAACAACCCTTATTCGAAAGGGTATATTGATTTTGCAGACAGCTATGATATGAGGCTGACCTACAAAAGCATTGAGAAAT
The DNA here is from genome assembly GCA_023053545.1 of Lepidurus packardi. Taxonomy (NCBI): domain Eukaryota; kingdom Metazoa; phylum Arthropoda; class Branchiopoda; order Notostraca; family Triopsidae; genus Lepidurus; species Lepidurus packardi. The sequence goes on from JAKZAN010000105.1 coordinate 5,808, forward strand.
TCATCAGAAAGTCATATTTCATGTCGTGCCACAGCAAGATATCTTTCGTGTATAGCTGTTTGGATGAGATTCTACAGAAAATCAGCACTTCCTTAAAACTGTACCTTGCAAAAGACAAGCAACCAGTGCTGAAGTACCTGGAAAAGTGTTCTTAAACTATCCCACAATAGGACTTCGTTGTGACATCGTACCACCACAGGCAGATCGAGATGATAGTGTGCGAGATCGTTCTCGAAAACAAGTAGGCAGTCTCCAAAGCTTCCAACACAGAAATCTATAACATTTTCATGGGCTTTTTGAACGAACTCATCAAAAGGCTAGAGTTCAGGACCGAGGACCATTTATACTTGACTGCTGGTGAGTACAAACTACTCGAAAATCTCAAAGACAAATCGGATACCTATAACCTGAGTTTCGCACTTAATCATCAGTCTAAATATTCAGAAGCTAAAGCTGCACTCAACAGCCTGCTAAGTGAGCACTTCGAGGAGCTGAAACTATTGCTAGCCTTGTATAATAAGATCATGGCTGAGTTCTTTGGGTTCATCGACAGCCAACTCCAGTACTCTTTCTCAAAACGCCTGGAATTCATCAGGAACCTCAAGAAGAAGATCGACAAGAGCATATTCGATGTCAACATTGGACTACTAAATGTAAGGACCAGTGGTTTAACCCAACAACTACTGCGCATCTTGGAAGACATTAATTCACAAATTCTGATGCACATCCCCAAGACTTTCCACAAGAAGCAATCTATGCTGCTCGACACCATCAACAGCTACTCTTCGATGATCCGAGGAGTGTCTACGAATAGCCTCCGTGGCTTCGTCTAGTGCTACAAACATATTGAGGAGTATGAAAATCTAAAAGATGAGCGCATCTTTAGAATCCAGCACGAACTCAAGTAGCTGCTCGCACTCATGCCCGATAACCAGCGGCAACAGAAATCCAAAATGATAGAACTCTATGTACAGCTCGAAACACAAATCAGCCAGTTCAACCTCAAGATCAAGCTCTTCAACGATAAGATAGAAGAAGTAATCGAAGGTCTCGCAAGACAGTCCGAGTCGATAGCCACTCTTATCACCCAAAAGCTCAAGAGGATTGAACAAAACATGCATGACAACATTGAATTACCGTTTAAAGCTCTACTGGCGACTCTGTGGGCCCAAATGGATCTGCTAAAAGAACTTGAAGGTGAAATCGAGGATGTCAGCGTCATTGAACAGCTGTCTACCAACACAAACACCTTATCAGAGTTCCCTTTGGCAAAAATTATCCATTATGAGCTTGAAAATCTGATACACTTGCTGCTTTCACACGCGACCTTCAGCTAGAAGGTTCGAGAAATCGAGACTTGCCCTTATCGATTAGTGGATATTAGTCACTTCATTAATAGCTGCAAAGACATGAACTACCAGCTGAGGGTGAAATCGAAGCCATTACACCAGTTCTAGAAACTAATCAATAAACTTCTCGACTATTTCCAGCACTACCAGTTAGTGTTTAAGACTATAACCAACCTCCAAAAACTGGCTGAAATCGATCTAATCCACCTCGCAGAGATGGGACTTGAAAGCCCCTCACTTATTGACGAGTGCATATCTAAACATAAGAGTATCAAGTTCCTCATCGACAATGACATCCAGAATCACTACGATATCTCAGCCGAGCTTGTGAAGAGAAAAGAAAAGCAAAACAACCTCGAAGCTTTACTGAGTCAGCTGGATATAGAATGGGCTTCACTCCAGTTCTTTACGACACCCAAAGACGATCAATTCTTTCTGAGCAATCTTGACACTCTGACTGAGGTATTGTCGCAACTTTAAGCACACTTGTGTTCGGTTATCAATTCAAAACATATCGGATCTCTTTATGATCGCCTTGACAAAAACTACAAAATGATCAGCTATAGCCTCGAGACCATCTAAAGAGTCAACAAAATCCAGAAAGAGTTCTCCCAGGCTTATACGCTTATCATGCATGCTTAGTAAATTAATCAGTTCAGTAAGGATTCGAAGGTCTTCAACCAGGCTCTACTCCAATGGAGAAAGGTTACCGATAAGTTAGGCACTTGCAAAGTTTAGCGCATTGCCAAAGACAGCCCTAACCGTTCCTTCTATAAGGCCCTTGATAAGGTAGAAGAAGCTGTTTCGAGTCTACGATAATATCTAGACCAAGTAACATACAAAAAGAGAGAATAGTTCCCAAAGCTTTTTTTCCTCGGCAAAGAAGAACTGATCAAAGTCTTTGAGTCGAAACATCGTTTCTTTACCATGTTCTACAAATCAGTGTCAATGATCTAGATTGAGACTGATAGTCTACTTATCGAGACACATTATGGAGAGTTTCTGCGTGTGACTTTGGAAGAAGAGACCAAGGTAGACAAAGATAACTATGTTGCCAGACTCGACAACGCTCTTATGGCTACTATCAAAGAGTAGTTGCTCGAGTACTTAGCGGATTCGACGCCTGAAGAGGATTTAGTGTTTAGGATGATGAAAGACCGTGTTCTGACCCAGATTATCCTGACGGTCGATTTTATCGAGTCCTGTCGCAGGCTAGAAAAGGCAATGTCACAGTATAGATCTGATGGAGAGTTGAATAACGAATACGTCAAGAAGAACGTTGACTATATCTAGATGCTTGTACATCATCTGAGGAGCGACTCCGATTGGAAACACTACGAAATTACCACTGTCTAAACCCTAGCTCTTGAGCGCATTTATATCAGATAGAGATACTTGGCACTTGAGAATGGAAATAAGGAGTATGAGTTTGCGATGATCGCGGGGGCTGACACTGACTGCTACCTAGCCGCCGGACCTTTTCGAATCAATATGGATTACAATCTCGTGGATACTCAACATTTTCTGTAACCCTATCCTAGTTTCCAGAGAAGCTACTATCATATTCTGATGACAGCTTCTCAGTTCCATACTCAGCATGGAGGCCTCTTGGGATATTCTTCCGAACAACTCAGCAAAACAATCTGTTCTCTCACGATGCGCATCTACTTCGAGCTGAGACTAGGCGAAACAACCAACTATTTGCATAGTCTCATCGGGGCATGCAACACAAAGGTATGGTGTATCTACCACTCCCTAACTGGATCCAGAAGTACTGATAAGCTATTTTAAACAATCCTCAAGATTAAGGATAACTTGCCATTAAGGAAGGTTCGTTTTGAGGGTCTAAACTCCAGCTATAAGATTGACCATCCCCCAGTTCTATTTCTGGTTGAGCCACAGAAGACTATCAATGGTATTTCTTGGGCTATGACTCCACCTGAACTCTCCGACGAAGTGAAAAGCTATTTTAGAACTGTGTACTACCGGCACCCAAGCATCCATCAGATACTAGAACTCCAGCTGACAATGTACGAAATCAATGACAAGTAGTTGGCATCATCCTGTAGCCTAATTCTTGAGGCTGTTCAGGCTGAGATCGGTTTAAAGAATCACGTGAATCTTTTCACCCCAGCGACTCTGAAGAAAATCGTTGAGGTGTTCGCCAATAAGTTCAACAAGCATAAAACCAACAAAAAGCACTTTTTGGAGGCTGTAAAAAAGGTGGTATCTTTTACGAATTTGTATGACTAGGAGTTCAGGCAGATCTAGAAAGTATTGGGCCCATCAGAAGAAATCACCCTAGCCTATAAAGGTATAAACCAAAGGTACGAAGATGCTTTTAAACAGATATGTCCCACCAATGGGTCTCTCTTGAACAAGTTCAAATAATTTTACCAGGCCGTCAAAATAAGCAACAGTGTTTTTCTGGTGGGTCCAGCCTTAGCTGGCAAATCCCTGGTTTGGAAGTCCTACAAGAAGATACTCAATGAAAGGTAGGAAAAGTCCCAGAAACAGATTCTCACCTACGAACTCAATCTAAAGGCATTCACTCATAAAGAGCTACTTATGGGGGAAAACACTGAAGCCGGGGAGACGTGCGGGCTCCTTTCAAAATTCATCAATAATAGCATCGACCACACGATTCCCTGTGAATGTCTGCTCATCTTCGAAGGATACTTCCTACCAATCACCCAACCTTATATTAACGGTCTTTTTTCGAGAGAAGCCCGATTCGTTCAGTCAGTAAGCGGAATCAAAACCCCCATTAATAGCGAGACAAAGTGTATTTATGTGATGGAATCTCTGGCGGATGTTCCTCCTTCTATCGTTCTAGACTCTCGGAAAGTGGTCTTCTAGGAGAGTCTGATCCCTGTCAAGGATTTCTACAACGAGTAATGCGATTTGACGATCTCTGAATTCGTCCCAAGCAAGTATAACGCTCATATGAAGGACGAGTGTGACAAGAAGTACTAGAGGTTTGATAAGTTTTTCAGTAGCTATCTTCCGAGCCTAAGCTTGCTCTGCAACGTTTCTGCCAAAACTGTGATCCATGATACCTTTCAGCTTCTGAGGTCTCTGCTGCCCCCAAAGTAGTCCAACGAAAAGCTAACAGTATTTGTGTTCATATCGCTCTTCCGTAAAGGACTGTTCTATTCATTTGCGACTGTTCTTAATTGTGTGGCAGTGGGCGACCAAAGGAAACAAATCGAGAAGATCGTCAAGGACGAAATATTCAAGAAGGAGGTTTTTAGTCGATAATTTTTGTTTGACTGCATTTTCTAGTGCAAAGACAGAAAAGAGGGTGATATCATGGTGCCTGACCTCCTAGATAACCCTCAGTCGTATTCGTAGGCTCTCTACGTGGAGACACGCGAGACCATCGTCCACCACCACATACTATCTTCGTTGCTGGCCTCCAAATACAGCTTAGTGGTGCTTGGAAACGCGGGTTCCGGACTCACGTCATTCTTGACCAACTAGCTTCAGAGACATGATGTGTTCAAGAAGAACTTGAAGATGAATAGGAGTATTCTTGCCAATGACTTGGGAAAGATCTTCAATGAAATGGTAAACCATAGGACTTAAAAACACACTATTTCAAACGCTATTTGGAATACTTTGGGGAAATCAGTATCTTGCACAGCCCAAGACATCATTATCTATGTCTAAGACCTATATTTGGCAGAAAGTCCCAGCAGCACCAAAGAGTACTTGAAGAGCACGGCAGCCAAAGGGGGGTACATCAATGTGCAGACCGGGGTCTTCAATGAACTCACCAACTTCCGGTTCATACTGGAGAAATGTCCTGAGAGAGATGCTCCGATCAGCTATCACAAGTCGCTGTTCTACTACAAGTATGAAGTGAGCAACGACTACTTTGAGTCCATATTCACTGTCATGCTCAGAAAGACGCTAGTTTCTGTTTATTAGTGGGATCCAGTCACACCTGAAAACGAGAAGAAAATAAAAAGCCTGAGCAGCGCCATCATGTACATTTTACGCATCGTTTCCGAGAAGTACAAGATGACTCCTTCGAAGCCCTTTTGTCGGATCAGATTCCAAGAGTGCAAGGGCGCACTGAGTGCCTTACTGCTGGCCAGCAAATCGATGAAGTTCGAAAGCAGGAAGGAGGTGGATACTTTTTTGTTCCATCAGCTGGCGTACAAGCTGGGAGACAAGCTGCAGAACAAGAATGAGTGGTAAGATGTGATTTTTATGGTCGAAAATAAAGCCAAGGAGTTCGAAATCAAGATGAACATTCGAAAAGAGTGCTATTTCTATGGAAACTATGTGACCAAACAGACATTCGATGAGTTGGAAGTCAACTTCATAAACAAGATCAAACAGAGCTTCGGCAACTCCCGCAAGGTCTAACTGAAGCAAGAGACTCTCGGCTTCCTCTATTCCATCAGCCGCTGTCTCTTTAACACCGAGAATATCATTCTGGTTAACTCGAGCAGTCTCGACTGCCTCTCCCTTTCCGACATCTTCAAGCTCTACGACCAGGATATCTTCTACGTCCCTGAAAACATGAATCGTGAACGATTTGTGGAAACCATCCGCACTATATTAGTTGACACCCAGGAAATAGCTTATCTAGTCATGCACATCAGTTAGGCACAGCAAGTGCACCATATCTTCAATACTCTTAACAGCTTCTTGTGTCCTTTCTTCAAAACCATCACCGAAATCGACGAAGACCAGGAAAAGACTCTAAAGCTCTTCAGCGTCAAAATCCGCTTCGCATTTGTAATACATGACAGCCTGGAAAGCTTTAAAATACTGAGTGAATTCAGGGCAGTGACCAACTCATGTCACATTATACAGCTGAGGGATTTGTCTCCAGAATCAATGAAGAAGATTATCCAGGCTCAGGTGGACAAAAAACCCTTGAGGGTTACACAAGCAAGAGACCCCAGTATGCCTAGGCGCGAATCCATTGCAACTTCGGTTTTCCAGTTTCAGCTTGTAAGCCAGCACCTGAAGGAGATTGAGTACGAACAAGGTATACTAAATGGTCAGTAGCCTAAAAGAGACGATCCGCAGACATTCTTGAAGGGCCTGCAGAAGGATCTATACCATTACTACGACCTGCTTTCAAGGTTGTAGATCAGCAATAAAGAAATCAAGACTTATCTTCTGAAATCGGGACGATTCTACGCATTCCTGGAGTGCTATAAAAGAATCTACGAAGAGAAACAGAATTTGATCATGTTCAACAAGACAATCATGGAGTCTTCCAAAGAGAAGATAGTCGAAATCTTCGAGACCATCAAAGCAGTCAAGGATCGCTACATCCTTGTCTCCAGGAGCATCCGCTTGGTACAGGCATAGATTTCCACCGTTAAAGCCAGCATCGAAAAATGCCAGTAATCCTTTATTCATTTATGCGTCGTCTCGGCTTTTAGTAAGTAGTATGCACTGTAGGTCGAGCTGTTCTAAAAGGAAAGAAGGGAGCGTGAAGACCTTATAGAACTCATCGAGGCTAAGAAACGCTAGATTGACAACAGAATTAGGATGGCTAAAGAGACTCGTGAGTACAGCCAGCAGTGTTTTACTAGCATCAGTCGTTCGGTATAGTTCAAACACAATAACCTATATTATGTGAATGATAGGACGTGTCTGAACTGAAATCGGAGTTTTTTAACAACTACTCAGTTCTGAAGGACTTCTACGACTCGATGTGCCTGCTGCTGAATGAGGTGCCAGATATGAATGCAGCCAAGAAGGTGCTGTTCGACATCAACTTCAAGGCGAGGCTCAAGGATGTGCGACTCAGCAAGACAGACGACAATGTGTTAAAGACTATTCAGCTAAAATTGGAACAGAATTCAGAAGATATTTAGAAGCTCTCCTCGATCAAGAGCCTCAACGACTGGATAAAATTCGGTGTCGATTCGGAAATCGTAAAAGCTTACTCCAACCTATTCTTTCCTCATGCCAACGAACTGTTTAGAGAAAACGAAGGCTGAAGTCTGACGTCGACAAGATTGAAGCATAAATGGCCGAAATCAACAACAGGATAGACACACTCAACACTAAACAAGAAAGTGAGTCAATCATCTAGTACAAGTTCCTTCAGGAGACCCACGCAAAGCTTGACACCAATATCAGGAATCTCATTGAAGAAAAAAAGAAGTCTGAAGAAAATATGAGGTACTATGAAAAACTGGAGCAGTTCAACCCTCTCAGAACTGACTGGCTCCTTAAGCATGAAGAACTCAAAATCCAGTAAGAAACACTGGTCTTCCGGTCCATTAGTACGGCTTTTTCGATCGCAGTCGAAGGAGTGCTCAGGCCGAATGAAATCAAAAGTTTCAGGAATCTCATTAATAGTTAGTATAAGAAAACAAGCATGAACAAACCCGAACCCTATAAAGTAGACTCCTTCTTAGAGGAGCTTATAAAGGAAGAATTCAAGTTCACTCTGCCTGACAGTCCTGTTGCTGAGAGAATTTCCATGATCCAGTACGCCCTCAGTCGAGTCAACCGCAATATCCTTCTCCTGAGCACCCCATTTGAGATCATGACAGCCTTCTATAATAGCACGCGAGTCTGCTTTGCGTATGCGTATGAGGGGTTCGATGGTGATGCCTTCGACGAGCTGATCAAAAGAGCAGTGTAAGAGGCGAAAATCTGTATAGTATTCGTTGATAAACACCCACCACGAAGCCTCATCAAATTCCTGGAACAATAGTTCGAATATAAGGGTGAGAAGAAGTTCTGTCGGTTCGGCGCGAACTAGGTGGAGATTCGACCAGACTTTCGTCTAGTACTCGTCAAAAAAGACTTATCACGTTACGAAGGGTGGATGGCAAATCTCATCGTCATGGAGCTCAGCTTTCAGGAATCTGACTTAAGCAGCTATTTCACGGACGGACTGTTGCGGAAATGTGCCAATTTCGACCCAGCAGGACATCTGAGCAGAATCGAAATCCTGAATCAGGAAGGGAGGGATAAGCTGTTGACAGTATTGAATGAACTGGCCAAGGTTCCCTCTTTTTAGGATCTCGAAGATGAGTACCTTTAGGAGTTACTAGAGTTCGTCAAAGCCAGAGAAGTCATAAAGTGTAAACTCCAAGTCGAGACAGACGCCATCAATAAGATGTACGTGTGTTCCAAGGAATATATCGCCCTCTCTCACAAGCTGGCATAACTCTTTAGAACTTATCTGAATCTCATCGGTATCAACCCTGAGCATGAAATCACCTTCGACCATTTCCTGAGCACCATTATGGACATCATTGGTACTGCGACTTCCTTTAATGTTGACGAGGTTATCAAGGCAATCTCTCACAGGCTGTCTGAGTGTTTGGACATTTACACTTCGAATCTATTCGCGACTGCCCTGTACTTGAGGATGGATCTACTTGTGGAAAATAAAGTGACTTGGCAAGAGATGGAGAACATCCTTTATTAAGAACAACCTTTGGAGTTGATGGAGGCATTCTTACCAGGACCAAAGCTTGAAAGAGTGCAAGAGCAGTTTAAACTGCTCCCTCACCGAAGAGTGGAATTCTAGAACTTCATCGCATACCTCCTCAAAGCTGATATTTAGGAATAGGAGAAGATCCTGATCGAGATCAATCGGCAGAAGCTGACCTTCGGAGAAATGACTCTGCTGAAGAAGTATCTGACTCCGACCATTCTGGACAATGAAGTCGCCCCCAACATAAACCGATACCGCGACTATACCAGGACGGATCAGATGTTGGAGTCACCTGGCCGTCTATTTATCAGCTTTACTGATTCGTTCTTCTGGAAACAATATCTCAACGCTGACTCGGTTCTCCCTGGCATCCAGTCTATATTTTCTTCTAAAGTGTAGAACAGGCAGTTCCTCAGCTCAATCCAGGCCAAGTATATCCTCATTTTCAACGATATGGAGAGCATTTCCCACTTGCTGGCTCTCATTCCTAAGAGAATCGACCTTACTCAGAAAAGAGTGGTGCTAGTTCTCAACCGCCACGACCGCACACACCGTTCACGCAGAGTCTCTCTCAGTGCCTTCCCTAAGATTAGCTTCTAAAAGATTCTTCTAAAGTTCGAGTATGTCCTCAAATTCATCATCGATAACACTATCCCAGAAAACTCCATCCTCCTGGGCCTCAAAAGATCATCTTCGATAGCGAGCTACTAAGAAAACTCCAGCGCCGCTCGCAGCAACGATAACCTTTCTCGGAGAGAAAACTATGACGACAAAGGTCAAGTGGGGAAAGAGATCGCGACCAAAATTCTGAATATAGTACACAGTAGGGCTCAAAGACAAAACAAATCCAAAAGGTCTGCCCGACCTCTTATAGCTAAGCCTAACTTCTTTGAATAGATCCTAACCCTCCATAAAGTCGTGAGATCCCGGGTCCAATGGGATTGCATCGACCCTATCATCGTAGCCACTCTTCTGCCCAAACTGACCGACCGAAACTAGATTGAGTTCTGCCAATTTTTGTTTGCAGAGCCTAAACGGAGTTCCCATATTTTGAGGGTTCCAAGCAGATCGCCTATCGAGCTGAGAAACTATGCTTATGGAGCTTACTGCGTGTTCAGGTTCTGCAACCACACAATAGAGAACATAGACAACCCTAACTTGACAAAGCAGCAACTTTTATAAAAAATTCTGGCGAACTTCGATGTAAACAAGAACTTTACCCAGCGAAAAATGCCTACAGATTCCAAGCTCCGAACTTTCTTTTTGGATAATCTACAGACTTACAAAGACCTAGCAGTCCAGTAGATCGACATCATTAAGAAGTGCATCGACATCGAGAGGGGGAAACTGCCTTTTAATGTTCGCAACTAGAGGCTGATCGACGCCTTCGATATCCAAAGAAGCACAGCTCGGCTTTCCTGTTACCTTGGGCGCTACAGATATTACCAATCTGAAGTCGAGAAGAAGTCGACTGCCACAATCGATATGGACAAAAATCATGACTTGCTTTATCTGCTAAAGACGGTGTTCAATAAAGGAGCATTCAACTTCGATAGCAATGGTCGTGACCTGATGCTGCAGAAGAATGGGGTGGGGATCGGGTTGAGCTAGACTGACAATGTGAGCATCGTGGATGGTGCCAACTACGTGAGTATTCCTCTGCGGACAGACCTGGACACGATTATCGTCAAGATGCCGATAACCCAGATTCCAGCTATCGACAACTTTACGGAACTGCTCTTCTGATCACTTAACTTAATGCTTATTAGTAATGCCGTGTCTGTATACTTTATCGATAATCATCATGGTATTTTTAAACTATCCCACGATCCGGTCTTTTGATTCCCTATGATTTCTGTATTTCTATCGTTCGCCTCGAAGAAGTCGAACCGGAGCTTCAGCGAAGCAGGCTATTCTGACTCTAAATACAATCCATCTATCTCCTGCTCCACCTCAGCATCTAGGAATAGATGCTGGTTCGAGACAATGACCCCTTATTCTGGCTGCTAAACCATCGACTTTGTGTTCTTGCGTTCTATCAACCACTTCTCAGAAGACAATTCAGAGAAATCCATTATGGGGTTTCCAGACTAGTTTACGAGTTCGATCCCTTACTTGTCTAGAAAATTGTAGATTTGCTCGTAAAATGCCTTGAGGACTGCTGCAGGGTTGGGAGACACAGCTTTAGCCTTGACCAGTTCTTGTAGAATCTGCTCTTGAGAGTAGTTCTACCAAAGGTAACTCAGAAGAGTGGTGAGTCGGTGGGACTCGGAGTCTTCGGAGTTACTCGTAAGTTCTCTAATGATCGCTTAAATCTTACTAGAAATAGGAATCTAGAGAATGAAAAGACATCATGATTACGTCAACGGTGGACCCATAGCAGAGGACATACTCGGCGGTATTGTCGACAGTGACGTTAATAATGTCTACACTCAAGTCCATAGTCTCTTATCTGATACAGGCATGGAAAATGCAGTTACCTTTCGAGCAGTTCAAGGATGTTCTTGTTCATGCGGGTCACGTCGTCCAGCTTGAAGCAGTGCGGCAGGATCAGCATCACATTCGGGCACCGCAGGAACGCTTAGATAAATACGCTGAAGACTGAAGCATAGGTTTCATGGAAGTCTGAGAAGGCGAACAGTTGGCTCAGATCCAGAATTATGACATCATTCTCTCTATCCAATATATTGCGCAGGTACTTCGGGGAGGCTCTGAAGAAGCTGAGGCCCCCTAGGCTACAGGGCTAGTTGTTCATTTCTTAGTTGATGATGTGGAAGTGCACTTTGGACGGGTTGGCAGCGATGATCGAGAGATACTGCTCCTCCAGCATCTTGGCATTGCGAAGCACAAAGTAACCCTTTAAGTGATTATCTGCAATTCGACTCATTATTTTCCTGAGCAAGAACATCTCTGCCTCCCGTGTGGTCTCGAACTGATTGTTAAAGATGGTTTCCTTCAGAAAGAAACAAAGATTTTTGTCTACTGAATTCTTGATGAACACAGCGCGTACGAAAGGTATACTACACTCCTATGCAGACCTCGACAGCTCTCTAGGGCTAAAGCTGTGGTACGAGTCGATCTTCTTGCGAGTCCGGAGCGGACTGCCGAGGACTGGACTGCTGAGTAGGGTATTTATAGGACACGGTTTATGTTCGATAGGAGTTTTGAAAAGAGGCGTCTATGGGATAGGAGATGGGTTCGTAGTTGAGGGTTGGGAGTGGTTGGGGTTGGGGGAAAGAGGTTCTTGGAGAGGAGAGGGCTAAGGGCGAAGACAGCAGAAGAGGCAAGTATAGAGAAAGTTATTTCTCGTCATGATTGGAAGAGAGGTGCTGGCTTATATTGATAAAAATATTACAAGATCAAGTTTAAAATAAAAGGACGTTTCGTGCACGTCCCAGAGCTGTTTAAAAACATTACATAAAAACAACCTGTGTCACGAGGAACCTGCTCCTCCCTCTACTTCTGTACCATCATTCTATTTCCCTCCTGCTTCCTATTTATCTTCTGAGGTTCCCTCTTTACCTTCAGAGTTGTCTCCGCCCGCCCTCACACTCGACTATACACTCTATCCTGTCTCATTTGGCTTAACATCTTGTCCATTTTAGGTACTCACGACATTCTTTGATTGTTGAACCTCGTCCAACTTTCCAATCAGAGTGTCATAAAAATCCCCGTCTTCGTCTTCCTCTGCATGAGGGTTGAGGCTCTTATCGCCTCTAAAGTAGTCGTCCTTAGGCCCAGCAGCTTCTTGGAAAGCCTCCACAAAGCTATCCAAGTCAATGCCGAAACCATCCTTCAGTGTAACAATTGAGCTTTCTAAGGGCATTTATTTATTGGCATAGTATGAGTTATACTGGATGTAGCCTGTAACGTAGTCAATAAACTAGGCTTATTGTTCTGCTACCTGCTTTGGCCTGAAGAGTTCTTCACAGAGACAAACTATCTTGTTGGTTGCGTCCCCCCCATCATCTCTGTTATCCAATATGGTTTCAAAGGTGTAGATGATGTTTTCTCCCGGGCATGTCGAGGAAGATTCGTCCAGAACAAAGAGAGTAACAGGGTGGACGAAATCCTTATGATCATAGATATGGCACAAGATTGGGCCATGCGAATTGCATAGCAACTCTTCAGGTTTCTTGGCTATTATAATGACTCTAAGCAGGTACTCGAGCGAAGCCTGAGACTCTTTGGCCTGGACACAGTTGATATGATTGACGTACGGAGGACTAACGTATAATTTCTTTGCCGTGATCAGCCCCTCGGGTGCCAAATTACTCTTCACTTTGAGCTTGTCTCCTTCAACTTCCACACCTTCGATGGTTATCTTAGGGTGCAGGATAAAGATAGTTCCAAAAATAGATCCGATCCTACTGTAAGCTTGAGGAATATCTCCGATGCCGTTGTCTACGTAAAGGTAGGGTGTTTCGCCATACACTCCACATGATTTGACGAACTTCCCGAACTTCTCGATCATGCTCCTCACAGTGTAGTCTTTTTGCAAGAAGACTGGAATCGGATCTGTGATTTTTCGCTGGTAGTTGCAAATGACATAGGCGATGAGAGACACAAGCTTTATGTTGTTGGCGCATAGCTTCTGCAAAAATGGCAGACAAAATTTATCCAGGTTCTCGCGGAACTCTGTCTCTAGAGACTTATCCAGAGGGACGTCTTTGTCTAATTCGCTGGTGGAATTAGCGTCTGATTCGATGTTGTTATGAGCATAGTAGAGCTTCATTAGAGTATGCAGGGCCTTCAGTAGATTTTTCTTCTCGAGCATGCCTAGAACTTTGGTGTCAAAGATCATACCCTTGGTTAGTGGAACTACTTCGAGCTTACCCTTGACATAGAATAGGAGCTTATTGACGATCCTGAAATCCATATATTTGTCCATTTCGGCTTGCTTAAGGAGCTCACACGTGATACTGGAACCATAAAAGAACCTGGGTTGGATGTCGATGCTGAAGTTACGCAGTTTTTGGTTACCCTTGCGATACTCAAAGTTCTGTTCATTCAGTGCACGGAATTTCTAAGGGGTAACTATCCTGTAAGGAAGGCAGCAAGGACCTTAGGGGTCATTCACGGTAGTCGAGAACTCATGGAACTATTTAAAGGATACGGTTTTGAGTCCGGAACCATAGGTCTTCTGGATGTCAAGAACGAGACCACGCTGTTTGTTGATTTTGGAGAGGTGAGCTGCCAGCATGCACTCAGGCAGTCCAGTGCCGAGGACGAGATAGTCATAGTCGTACTGGTCTGGCTCGAGGGTGAAGGGGAGTTGCGTGTAGTAGGGATCTTGCATAGGGGGTGGATTGGCGGGAGCTAGAGGTGTTATAAAACTATCCTGCCGGGTTGTGTAATTTAAATAACATATCTGTCTGATTCGTACGGGAGGTAGGGATGGGAGGCTACGGTTTATACGATACAGCCAGTATAGGGATGTGGGTGTTTTTAACTATACGTGCATTTAACTCCAAGCACCCACCTCTTCCGCCAGCACCAATATACGTTTATTATCGAGCTATGAGGAAATATAAGCCGCCCCAACAACCCTAATCACACATCTCCCAAATCAATCACACCCATCCTTATATCAATGTAACCTGCCCTATCCCACTGCCTCTGCACTTCTTCTTTTGCTTCAAACCTTCCAATTCCCCAAACACCCACCATAGATCCCTAGACTCTTGACTATAGAACTTCTAAAAACGTATCAGCGCTGCGACCCTAACAATTTCAAGTGGGGACCCAAACATCCCGCCAGAGTCCTCACCCAGCCCTCTGAGGGTAACCCATTCCTATCTGTCTTTACTGGCTTTACTTCTCATCGTCTTTTCTTACAATTGGCCAACTGATGGAAACTTTAATCCTTCTAGGAATGTTGAACTAGGGTTTTGACAACCAAGACGCTGACTACATCTTCTACACGCAAGACCTGATAGTCAACGAGAAAAAGAAATAGTAATTTTCGGTGTTTTAGCTTTTCCTGGCTTGTCTGAGCACATTTTGTCCTGCCCTATAGAACATACGAGGTGGAAGATATATTGGGAAAAGGCACCTTCGGGCAAGTCATGTTGTGCCGAAATCGGAATCGCCAGCGATTGGCCATCAAGGTTATCAAAAACAAACCCGCCTACCAGAGCCAGGCCATAACCGAAGTCAAGATCTTGCGGGAAATTCAAAAGTACGAGAACTGCGTGATCGGACACGAGGGAGAGTCGCGGATAATCCGGATGCTGGACGCGTTCGCATGGCGCAAGCACCTTTGCATCGTGTTCGAGCTGCTAACCACGACACTCTATGATTCATGTAAAGATACGCTCGCCCTATGTCTCGAGACCAAAATATGGTTTTAAGGATCTGTCCAGTGCATGCTTAGTAAAGAATTCAGGATTCTAAGGAGCAGAGTTATCAGTGATTCAGCAGTCGGCGCGCTGGATCCTCCAAGGCCTCCATAGGCTTCACGACCACAAGATCATCCATTGCGATCTCAAACCCGAAAATATCATGTTTTCTGACCCTGGCAGCCCAGAGCACGGCGCACTCAAAATCATCGATCTGGGTAGCTCCTGCTTTGAGAGCCAAAACGTCTACAGCTACATACAGTCAAGGTTCTACCGCGCCCCCGAAGTTATGTTGGGAATCACACCCTACACCTCCAAGATCGATATTTGGTCATTTGGGTGCATTCTGGTGGAGTTGTACCTGGGACTGCCATTGTTTCCTGGAAACTCTACTTATGATCAGCTGCAGAAGATCGTCACCATAGTGGGGTAACCCATCTTCAAAATACCTTTAAATGACCCTTTTGGCTGGATCTGACTATAACTTTTAGAGTAGTGAACCAGATGGAGAGCTTATTCGCCACGCCATGCACAGGGATCAGTTTTACAAGTGTGACAATGGGCGCTATCGCCTGAAGACACTTCAGTAATATCAGCAGGACCAGTGTATGATCCTACCGGCCTCAAAGAAGTACTACAAACTGAGCAGTCTGGACGACCTTAAAAATGGGAAACCGATTGAGACATAATAAGAAGATAAGCATCACGTGCTTTTCATAGACTTTGTAAAGAAGCTTCTTCAGGTGGATCCCGCCCGGAGATTGGATGCGAGGCAATGCCTGGAACATGATTTCCTGAGGATCGAGTTCGATTGAGCATCCATATAGGGTTTGAGGCTGATGAAGATTGAGATAGATAATCATAGTGGCTTATACTGTATAAATAGTAATCTGAGTTACTCGATAAAGTGCCGAGTTTTATGTGGACAGCGAGACAGAGGCTGGTTTGGTCCCGACTATTCATTTGGAATATGACGGAAACCTCTATCTCTTATTTCGGGCAAAGCCTAGACAATACATGCATTATTATAAACTTGCAATTATCTCATACCCTTATCTTATCCAAACGCCCACTCCTTATGTCCGAGCGTCCTGTCGAAGCCAAGATCGAGGACTTCACTTGTTCTGAGTGCAAGAAGAAGTTCCAGAACCATACAACCTACTACACCCACATGAAGACCCACGAAAACAAAGCAGACCTCGACAGTGTTCCCAAGGTCCCCAAGGTAGAGCATCAGCGGAAGATCGTAAAGACCAACAGCGAGTAACAGCTTCCCTAGGAAGAATCCGCTTAGAAGAGCAAGCCGAAAGTATAAAGACACAAAGTGATGAGTTTTTGTTAGGATGCTTAAAAAAAGGGGGCTCCCAAAACACAGATGAAGAATAAAGGATTCGAGCAATACCAGCAGGACTTAGAAGACAAGATCTACAGTTTCCTGGGCGAGCTCGGATAGAAAAATGTAGACCTCAATCGCGAGTCGGACAATGTAACAACACCCATTTCTCATGCCTACGACGCCTACAGAGCCAAGAAGACTCCGACCGCATGATGGGCCAGGCCAACTACCTTGAGAACAATGTTGTTCGCACTCCCTTCGAAAATGAGTTCGACGTCAAAAAGTAGATCCCCGACATCGGCCAAGAAAGTGCGAGTCTTTGCAGTATCCTGAAATCGGAGACACTGATTCTCCACTAGAAGCTGGCTGCTGAGCGTGAGCAATGGTAAGTCTCATAAGATGCGATTAGCTTTAATGTGTAGGGAATTCCGAGACCCGATCGAAATGGATAAGAGTGAAGACGCGGAGTTCAGCCTCGTGAACGTGACGAGCGTCCTCAATAACTACAAAAAGAAGAATCTGGTTTTACTTCATCCTGAGTTCTCGGTGTTCTTGTTGTGGCTGGCCAAGATCTGCAAAACTGCTTCGTGGAAGGAATTCTACTTCGTGATAGCGTACACCCTCAGCTAGTTTGACAAGCATCTGAAGGCAAACAAGGCCGAAAAGAACCAGCTGAATTGGAAGCAGTTCAGTACTGATTTCGGGGGCAAGGTCGAGGCCCAGACACCCGAACTACTGGAGCAAAAAACCCAAATCATGGACAAAACAGACCTTACAACCTTCCTAAAACTGTACTTCAAGTGGGTGATGTATTTTGATGTATTCTGATGAGTAGCGTGGATTCGGTGGCTGTGCTAGTTTTCAAGTGCAGAGTGCAAATATGAGGAGCATGTTAGTAGAAACACGATGGCTGTGCCAAAAATAGCAGAAGAGGGCAAAAGGATGGAATACTCCTTTAAGTTAAGGGCATAATGCATTAAGAGTATGGGTATGCTTAGATCTTGGGTTTGAATTGGAGAATTGATATTGGGGCAGCTTTCTATATGTTACATATCAGAGAAAAAGAAACCACGCAAAGCACGGGGTTCACAATGGAGCAAGGATCTTCTATCCAAGCTCCCGACGTCCGACATCCTCGTCCCTTTTTCAAAACTAATATCTTTTTGTTCCATATGCTCGCCACACCCTCGTCCATAACTTGCTCATCCTCTCCTTCAGATGTTCTACAGCAGTCCTCTCTCGCTGCTACTCGCAGTAGAGGAAGGACTGCTTACTCCGTCACCGTCAATCGATCTCGAAGGCACGCAAATAGTGGTTTTCTGTTCGCCGAACTTTGCAGCCACAATTGTTTCCAAACTGGTCGGGCGGGAAGCCGAGAAATCGGGAAGAGGAGTGCAGACGGGGTCATTTATGGCGTAAGAGGCCTCGAGTTCGATTTCCTTACGGTTCATTTTGAAGACAACAGTGATGACGACGAGGGTGAGTGCGAGCAGAATGAGGAGGATTTCGATAATGACGTAGAGTGATTGCTGGAGGCCGCACTCCTGGTAGGATCCGCAGTAGGCAGCAGCGTTGGGGACGGGGATGCAGCAGGTGTTGCAGGCCAGGGGCGCGCAGAAGTCGAAGTTGTTGGTAATACTCTGCATGGTGCGTGTTGAGGAGTCGATATTAGTGACTTATTGTTTTATGTCTGGATGTTGTGTTTTTATTCGAATGCTTTGTTCAAAGAGCCTACTAACAAGGAGTTTTATTTTCCAAAACTCCAACCCGACACGCACGTTACTCTCTTAATGACCAACCCCAACCCCAGCCGCCCTCTTTCCGCCCCATCTTCCCAACACCCTTGGCTCTGCAAAACGCACACGTTCGCCTACCCTCTGTCTGGCATGTGGTATGAACAACTAATGGATACTGAACTGGCTGGAGAGCGTTGGTTTTGAGAACAGCCCCAATGAATTGTTGGGAGACTGGCTATTATAAGGGAGGGTGGTTATTGGCGAGACAATTTTTTAGTTGAGAGAAATATTTGAGAAAGTGGAAGGATCGCAGGATAGAGGCGAGACGGCAGCAGGATAATAATAATTTATTAAATTATTAAATATTCGCACAGCAATATACACCACACCACCCTCCACCATGGCCTCTGAAAAACCCACAAGTAACTGCCCCCCCTTCATTTCCCAGAACTTGTCGATTGGACCAACCTCAGCAGCGACGAAGACGAGGAGCCCGCAGACCAGCCTGCTCCCGCGCCCGCCACCGCCACCGCCAGACCCAGCCCCACCACTTCTACCCCTTCCTAAACCGCTCCTCAACAACCCCGTACCCAGAAAAAACCGTCTTCTTCTGGAGAGTCCAACATCATTCCCTACAGAGAAGCGTCTAGACGCACTGGTCCTACGTACCCTGACGCTCATCGTGTGAAAGGCGGCTTCAAACCTGAAGAGGCCAAGAAAAAGGCTACCAATATCAAGGCTGCTGTACTCTCTGTTGCTTATGTTTTTTTCTTTTGGTGCTTAGAGAAATCCTTTTGATATCGGTGCCGGCTCAGACGACGAAGAAGAACAGACCACACAGCCCCAGGCGCCAACCGAATAGCAAAACACATAATAACCCCAGAAGGAAGAAACCCCTGCTGCTCAGTCCCTAATCGTCGAATTCCAGTCTAAGAAGAAATCTAAACCCGTGAAGCCCAAAGAGGAAGACGATTTCGATGCACTCGTTCAAGAAATTGAGCAAGCTGGTACCAAGAAACCTCAACCTGCTGGCGAGGGAAAGAAAAAGAAGAAGGCCAAGGAAGAACCTGCAAAGAACAACGAACAGCCTGCCAAAACCGTAGAAAGAGCTGTCGAACCTGCTCAACCCGCCCAGCCGGAATAGATGTAACTATCCTATATGTAATAAGGCGTAGTATTTCGATTGAGGAGTTGAGGAAGCTCAAGGCAAAGGAGGCAGCAAAAGCTAAAGAGGCAAAGAAGAAGCCAGACCTAGGTGCTGCCCAAAGGGAAATCGAGCAGCGCGCCAAAAAGACCAAGGCCAAGAAGGAAGAAATAGACCTGTGAGATGGGCAAGCATTGTGTATTCCTCTATTTAAAATGTGATCAGGATTTACAAACTTAGACTTGGAAAAATGGAACACTTCTATATTAGGATTGCTACTCTGTATTCAGCAGATTCGGCTCAAACTCCGATCCAGGATCACGGCGCCGGCCAGCGTCCCTGTTCTCTTCGAGATCACCTTCTTCTCGGTCACTTCGCCGATCTTCTCCCCCAATAAATACCCTGCCGCGTCGATCGTGAAGTACCCCAGCTCCACATCGTTGTTGCCCTTGTGGTACCGCAGGAAGACATAGATTTCAGCATGTTTCCTGATGGATCTCTTCCTGAATCTGAACCCGAAGATGTGCGCCGCAAACCGACTCACTGGGATGAACTAAGAAGCTACAATGTTTCCTCCGATGTTCACTTCCAGCGACATTTCCGAGTAGGGGTCTTCTGACAGTTTCTGTTTGTGGAGCTCGAAATCCCTTATCTTGATCTTGAGTAAATGCCTGCCCTCACCGTTGAGGACCGGCACCAGACTGATGGGACTGCTATCCTGAAATTATCGGAGTTCTGGAAAACATGCTAATTGAGAAGTTACTTTTCATGCGAAGAGAAGATGGGCTCGTCATGGGTTTAGCAAAAGCACTCTTGGTCGATTTCGAAAACTTCTAGCTTTACCTGAATCCATCGTTTTCCTTGTCCTTCTCCTAGGCTTGGTCGGTTGGCTCTGGCTCCTCCTTCGTGTCTTATTAGGGTTCATGCTGAGCTTCCTCAGAAATATCACCCGATTTCTCACTGATTTTAGGGAAATCGGCTGTGCTGGTTTTGCTCCACTTCTGAACGTTGATACACACCTTCACTAAAGGGTACTCCTTGGCACTCTGGTGGTTGCGATACAGTTATTTCAATCTCTAAGATCTCCTTTTTTCGATGCTGCGATTTATCTAGGCTACCTCACCACAGCCCAAGGAAGGTATATTGTTGGAGGCACTGCACGGCAGTCCATTATTGTCTACATGCATGGTTTTATGTTTCTTATGGCCTAAGGACAAGAGTCTCAAGGGTTTGTCGGGGCTGTTGACGATGGGAGAGCGGCGGGGGTTCTGAAGACATTTCATGAGGCGTGAGTTTTCGATTTCTAATTGGCGGGTGAGGATTGAGGAGGAGGAGTGATTATTCTTGAGAAAATGAGAGTCTTTGCGGTCGAGGTGTGGGGGTTTGCGGTGCATGATGGAGGAAAGATTGTCGAGGTGTTGGAAGTACTTCTGGTTCTCCTCCCACTCCTTGTATTTCTTCATGGGTTGGCTCTGCGTAGAACAATATTGAGTGATAAATTCTATTACGAAATAATAGGAGTTCTATAATGTCTAGGGTCCGGGTAGACTCAATATAAAGGTTTAGTTGTTGTCTGGGCTGCGTCCATCGAACACTAGCCACAAACCGATCCAATAGCCAGTACCCATCTACTCTCACTATCTATTGGTCGTTTAATCACACCCAAATACTACTCATGCCTCAATCGGACTACTCATAGCAAATACTTTATCGTGATCCCTTTGCCCATATTATACACTCTATTAGCTAAGAGGAGTTGCTATTTCCACCTGCCGATCTATGAACTCCGAATCCTGGAGTCCCCGCACTCCTGTCCTCGAAACTCTTCTTGCTCTCCAAGACCTTACCCAGCACAAACAATCATCACTGCTCCACAAATATTACTCCTTCGCGAGAATCGTCCGCATCCTCTCGCAGACTTCCCAAAATACCCAAAAGCCATAATCACTCTTCCCTGCCCTGACCTAGCTGTTCGATGGGCCCTAATCCTTCCTAAACATATGCACACCCCTCACTGCCCTGTTCGAATCGACTTCTTTGGCTTCCATCTTCGACTCTACATTGTGGGGTCTGGACTTGAGCCAAATAGACTACAAACGTGCGAGCAGGTTCTTCGCCTTGTTCAACTGCTGGATAGTCTTCTACGAGGATTTTGTTTCGCAGCCGGATAACTACGACAGGTGCCTGATGCTGCTACGTGACTTCATCACTGGGAATACCTGTTCGTTTTACGATCGAGTTGTCTTCATCGAAGAGACTTATGACGATATCCGGTCTGCCCTCAAATACAAATACTTCTGGGAGGACCAGAACCCCAACATCGCTCTCCAATACGAAGAGGCTGAACTCTACGAGGCTCCTTCTTACTAGTCATTCTAAGCTTTGCTTGAAATCATGAACAATCTCGTGTTCCGCAAACACCTACTCTACTAAGGATAGTGCTACTAGGATCCTCTGCTGCTATCCATCACCAGATCTACTTCCGGCTGTCTAAAGTATGAGCACTTCGTCTTTAGGTCGCTGCTTTACTTGTACTCGAATGATAAACTGGTCCAGGCGAGACCCAAATAACTATGTCGACTATCATTATCGTTTGCTCTGCTGTCAACCCACGATGACTTCACCCTCAGCATCATTGGCAAGGCTTTGGAACAGATACCGAAGATGGTCAGGTACGCACACCTGCACGACTTTCAGGAGGTTTATAGTGTCCTGGAATGGAGCAACAGGGACGAACTCATCGAATAACTTGAGAAAATGCAGGATTTCCGAGAACTGATTCTAAAGAAAGTCGATAAAACCTTCTCCGAAAGAGAAGATATGACTTACAGATACACCTCGCTCAATGTCCCTCGAGGCAGCTCTCATAAAATCTACTTCGAGGTAACTAAGTCGAGAAGCCTCCTGTTCTTCGAATTCTTGGTTGATACTGACATCAATATTTCAGTGTCTTTTGAAGGCAATTTGAGGCCTGCCCGTCAATTTAATGAAGGGCTTCCCGATTCCATACAACAGCAGCTATCAGAAAAATCCCTCCCTTGCCAATACTTTTCCGAGGTCAGACAGAAAAGCAGATCCTACCAGCTGGAGATTAACGATTGTGGACTGCATAGTATCGAGTTCGATAATAGCTACAGTTGGATCAACTCCAAAGATCTCAAGTACAGCCTTACTGTGTATAGACCGGTGCAAGGATAGAATCATAGCTTCAACGGAATGACATTCAGCCAGCTGGAGTACACACGGTGGGTCGGATTCTCGGGAGTGGCAATCTGTAAGGAGGAAGAAGAGTTCGGAGACATTTGGGAAGACTACCTGCCTACAGAGATGGACATGATTGTGATGGGAAGCAAGGTGTTCGTGGGAGGGAGAAATCAAACATGTAGAGAGTGTGGAGTGGGCGAAGTTCCAGAAAACACCTATAAAGAACGTGCTAATCGGAGGCAAGAAGGAACAGTACGACGAGCTGATACTAAAGTTGCGAGAACTCAACCCCGATGTCTGCATCACCTACAAAAAGAGTCTCTGATCTCTGAACTCCCCAGCATACTTATTTAATAGGATTTAACACAAGTAATATACAGTCATTTATCATCAATGTGGAAGGGGCTGCATCTCGATGCTCGGTTCTCGCAGATACTTAGCCCACACATCGAACTGCTTCCCCCAAGTAGGGGGTACAGACTGGGGGCCAGCAGTTGGGGCACGCAATGGGGTTGGGGTCCACCCAATGGGGTAGCCCTTGAGGTTGGGGGTTGCCCACTTGGGGTAGGCAGATGGGGTTGGGGCTGGACCCACAGTTGGGGTTCGAGTTAGCATAAAAAACTGGGTTGGGTTGAGGATGCCGTTGATGTTGTCGATAACTTTCAGAATGCCAGCGATCGTTATTTGGACTGAGTCAATGAGGTTGGACAGGACGAATATCCAGAAACAGCTGTTGAAGGATACTAATGAGGCTTCCTCGTTCTCAGAGAGGAAGAAGGTAGACGCTTCGGCTTATAGACGGCTACCAAGAAGTTGACGATCAGAGAGAAAATGAGACGTGCCTGGATTCCCGACTTGACTTTTGAGCGTGCTGCGATATACTCTTTCTTTATTATCAACTCGGATATCTGTGTCAACAGGCCCTGTTTGTAGCCCAAAAAGATAAGGAACAGGATTTGAGTCCAGTTCACATAGCTCACGTGTGCAGACAACTCGGCTTTACTCAGTCGATAGCCCAGCAGCGAGAAGATCAGGAACATGAATGCTTCCAGGTATGAGGTCAGGCCGATGATTTTGAAGTACTCAATGTGGCGACTCCAGTTCGTCAGGCACTGCATGTTCCACTCGATCCAGCTCTTCTTCGCCACCCCACGAGCATAGATATAGATGACTGCAGCACAAAGGATGTCGGTGAAGTTTTTAGACCAAGCCGCGCCCATGCCTTTCTGGGGCATCCGATCAATCAGAATTTCACTAATGTAATAGTGGAAGAAGATGGCGCAGAAGAGGATAAGCATAGGAGGGATACGCAGGTACTGGGACTGCAGGTAGACGCGGGTAGTATCGAAGAAAGTGAAGGAGTAGATGGAAGGCACGAGCTGGAACAGGTATTGGCTGGTCGTCACCAGGATTTCCGAAGAAGCCATCTCCTTGTAGAAGAAGAGGATCTTGTTGCTGACGTAGAGCAGAGGAGTTATTACGATGATGCAGACGATGAAATTGACGACCAGGGCTCTCTGATAGTAGATGCCGATGATGCGGAATTTATTATACATGTTGGCTTTGGCGATCTCGCAGGCGAGGCCGATGTTCAGACTGCTGATCAGGAGGTAGCCCACGATGTTTGAAAATATGGTGCCAAGACCCATGCCGAACAGTTCATTTTCAGAACGCTTGTTATGGTACACGTTGATCAGGATGAGGATGGTGTTGATCAGCATGCAAATAGTGGTCGGGAACACTTCCAGGAGCAAGGGAGTGTTGAGGGCGCCTTCGAAGGAATTCAGCTTGATGGGAATAGAGCCGGTGGAGGCTCCTTCCTTTTCGGAAGTGGACTTCATGCTATGAACAGGAAGTAAGTGAGGGTAGGGATTGGCGTTCTTATAAGCATTACGACTTAAGAGCAGGCTATTCGAATCGAATTCGTTATAAAAAAGAAGATCGTGTCACTTTCCAAGCCCATACCTCTTCTCATTATGGCCAGACCTAAGCTTTTGAATGGTATTTAGAAAGTAAGTTTCAGATAGAATCATCATCTTCGGGTTCCACGATGCCCACATCCTGGCAAAGTTCCCGCAGCTTCTTGTCGATCTGCAGAGAGTTCTGTACGACCCGCAGCTGCGTCCGCATTCACCTCATCCACCTGGTCTTTCAGGAACAGCGACTGTTGTTCAAAGGCTTAGCAGTTCTTCTCGAATTCCGCTCGGAGTGTTTGGCGGGCCACCAAGAATAGCTAGCGGGTTTCTTTGAAAGGGTCCTGCAGGATGTAGTCGTGGACTGCCAATGCCTCCTTGAGCTATTCGAGCTGGGTGTGGTGTTCAACCACCATTTTGCGCATCTCTTCGGTATTCTCCTGCGTAGATTGATTATGAAGGGTGGGTACTGTGATGGCAGTGAGTTGCTATTTGACGGTCGGCTCTCGAGCTAGAGTGGACATGTGGCAGACGGGTTGGAATATGGATGGATAGAAAAGGTGTAGAATTCAAGCAAGCTTGGAGGTCTGATGAAATTATAGAATCGATTATAGCCCTCCAATAGACCTGATGGAAACTTTGATTGCTGCCTATGTTCCAGGAAAGCTACTGCCTCTCTAGGATGCAGTGATCCCGTGGATGTGAAGCCTAGGGAAGGCTGCCCAAAATGGGCGGGTGTAATAATGATGGTGGGTAGTGGAGTGATAGATGGATAGTGGATAAGTATAGTGGTGGAGTGGTGTATCAGCCCTATCATTGTGTGCGTCCATGAGGTTGTGTCGTCACTTTCTATAAAATTTACATCATTGAACCACTTCCACCTTTTCTTGTCTTGGCTTTGAGTATTTGTGTATTTTATTATTATTGATCTGGATGCCAGTTTGGTTCCTTTTATAGCTCGCCCTTATCAACAACTATCCTATACTTGATAGCTCCACCAAATCATCGGCCCCCATTAAAAAATAGTTGTTAACTCCACACAATACAGTTCAATTACAATGACTATGCTACCCTCAGCAATCCACAGACTGCTCCGATGATTGGGTGCTTAACACCTGATCAAACTCCCAACTCTACCCTTTTAACACCTCCCTCCATTTGGGTTCTTCATATCTTTTCCTCCACCCCATTATCTCAGCATGGTATGCCTCTTCATATGATTTGCTAAACTCTTTCTTCACCCTCACGAAATACTCATGCAGCTACTGGAGGTTTCTTTGGATGAACCCTGCTGATTTACTGTCTTGGTCCTCGAAGGCTGCCACTTCCTCGATGCACCACCCTTTGAATACCATAGTCAAACAGTCGACTGCCTGCGCCTAGCATCGCCTAATGTACTTGCTTTCTACGTCCAGAACCTATATGTAATCCTGGGCTGGAGCAATCTTGTTCCTTATTCTTTGTAACAATTGCGGGGGCACTGTGGAATTCTATAGATCATCAATAAAGTGTGGGTTTCGTAGGATGACTTCAATAGAGTTGTGTTCTTGGGCTATAGACTATAATTGGTTGAGCTGCAACAACTCGTACATCAGCATCCATTTCTCTGTCGAGGTCATCTGGAGCTATCCATGGATCTTGGATGCTAGTTGTGAGTAAAGCCCCTTAATCTGCTTATGCTTGAGGGTCAGCCTACATAGGTACAGGGCCAGATTGTAGAGGATATGTTGCTTCTGGGCAGCAATCTTGGAGGATTTTAAAGGAGTAGATTCCTTTAGGGAGGAGAAGTCGTGAACGGGGAAGCAGTGGACAAACTCTATGGAGTCGACATTCATGATATTGTAGCTGGTATTATAGTGCGAAAATGGTATGGCTCGTTAAAGCAGGGACTGTTTTAACATATAGAATATAAGCTTCATTGCATGCGGTCTGCCTTGTCTACGGCCTGCAGAAACTCCTATTGGGTAAAGTTCAAGTTCCGCGCAGTTTGAATGTGGACATTCTGCTTCCTAATGAGTGCGATGTAGTTCGCCAACTTCCTGAATGCCTTGACGAGTTCGGCTTTTTGTCTTTCTAGTCGCTTCTGGTTGATGCGCTGCTTCTCATTCATCTTTTTCAGAGCCTCCAACTCCATGTTGTTTTGCTGGCTATTCTACTTGAGCTGCTCCTTGATCCGCTGAAGTTCCTCGGACGCTGCGGTTATCTTGTTGGTCAGGGAGTTGGACTCGTTTTAGAGTTGCTTGCGTTCTCCTTCCGATATTTTAAGGTTCTGAGAGGTAAGTGAGAGAAGAAGGTACCTTGTCTAGCGTGGCTAGTTTAGATTTGTGGACTTCGTAGTCTTTGTTGAGAAGTGCGACTTTTTCGCGCAGCTCATCACTCTTGTCAGTGAGCTTAGCGATTTCTGCGATCCACTTTCTGGACTCTTCGGAAATCTTCTTGCCTTTGCTTTCTAGTTCCCTTACTGCTTCTTCCTTGATCTCGAGGATTCCTTCGGCCTGTCCGATGTTGTTCTATAATGCAGTAAGCTTCTGTTTCTGTTCTGCCATAATTTTGAGGTTCTGGGCACTCCGTTCCTTGAGTTCCTTCAATCTGTTCTGGCTCCGCTCGGCCTGGATGCGGTTGACTGCTTCTATTTCACTGATTATGTCCTGTTTGTGGTTGGGGTGTTCTTCGGGCTCCTAAGGCATGTCCTGGAAGTCGGGATCGGCGTCTAAGTACTCCTGCTCGTCGATGTGAATGTCGTTGAGTTCCTGCTCGAGTTGCTTCTTGCGTGCCTCGAGCTGGGCATTGCGTGCTCTGAGTTCTTCTTCCCTGTGGGCGATGGACTTGCTCATGGTGGTTATGGAGTGGCGGGGGTGGTTATGTTTTTGAATTGGTATTTGAAGGCGTGAATTACGGATGAGAGGTAGGCTAAGAATATTAAGAATCTTGCGACTTGACACCCAGTAGTACAACATCTAATTGTGCCTCCAACCAAAACTATCCATGGCTCATTTCGAAAGTAAACTCCCTTTACGACTTCTCTTCCCTTTTCCTTCTCCCAGATGATCTTTTCAACCTCGATGAGCTCAAAACAGAAATCAGGGCTCCTAAGTCTAAACCCTACGAAGAACCCTCATTTCTCTACGAAATCTTCCAGTCCCACACTCCTCTCCTCCACGCATTCCACCAGATGGATCACTCCTTCAAACTCTCTTTCTACAACCTATACCGCTCCATCAATACCGACTCCCGACATAACCACTACTTACAGCAACAATACCAAGGACACTGGCGCTAGATCCAGGCCAAGGTCATGGAGATGGCTAACAGCAATACAAACAAAACCCACACTCCGACCCCGCTGAACCCACTGCAACCCCACAACATGTACTTCAGGAATAATCAGACCAACCACCACGTTTCTGACGATGAATAATTTGATAATTATGAAGTGGCTCCCGTGGCGACCAGTGCAACCCAAGACACTTTAAACAACATAAGTTTCCCTATGAATGCTGTCCCAACTAACAATCCTTTTCCTGTGCCTGGTACGAATCTACTCAGCTCGAATGCACAAACGCCAATAGTACCTCTGGTTTATCTACCACCACTCTAGGATGAAGATGACGAATTTGACGAGTTTGAGACGTACCAAGAGGCAAAGCCTGCCCCTCTGAGACGTGAAGCAATTTTCGATCTCAAGATTGAAGGAGAGGAAGAAACTACTAACCGCATAGCTCCTGTCTAGCAGCTGATGAAGCAAGCGTTCGTTCCTACGCCTGTTGTGTCGTCGCCTATTCGGTTCAGCCTACAACGAAAGGAGCCTGAGAAGAAGGAGGTGGGTATCTAATAATTAGTGTCATTCGATCTCCAATAGTTACTGACTCGGAAAGAAGCTGCACAAGTTGTTGCTCCTACGAGTGCATTATCCTTTGAATCTATTATGCAGCAGGGTGCCCCACCCCATTCTTCTCGGAATACTGCAGCCCCACAGCAGAACTTAAATGCTTTCAGTCTGATGCAGCCAACGGCAGCCGATGAAGACTTATTCGATGACATCCCTATTCAGAGCACCCACAACCATTAAAAAGTAGATATTTTTGATCTGGACAACCTCTTAGATACGCCAAATCCTGTCCCTGAGCCAGAACAACCAAGACCTCTCCTCGATCTTCTGACTCTAAATACCCCTAATTCTGCCTAGAGCATAGCTTTCTCCCAGAACCTAGCCCACAATCTATTGGACAACCCCGAACTGTTAGCCAATACTAAACTGCCATAACCGACTCTCTAAAGCAACCAAGATGACGATGAGTTCTAAGAGGCAGAGATAGTCTCAGAAAATGCTGCAGAGAGTGTCCATCGACCCCCAGAACTAAACATCTTCAACATCGAATATTCAGAAACAGCCACCCATAATAGTCGCATCCAGACCCAGGCCTAATCCTTTTCTTCGAGGGACAGCTCGCTTGGCCTGCCTGTTCGATCACAGGAAGGGCTCAGTCAAACAGCATCGCTGTTCGAAGTCGACTTTAGCATCACTACTTCTTCGACCCAGGAAAACTCGATACTGCAGTATGTGGATCTCCCCATCCATCGTGCAAGCTCGCTCAACGATCTTAACTAATCAATTAACAATGCAGACTTGTTTTTCCCTGATCATCAGCTGGATAGAGCAGCAAGTATGAAGGCGTTCGGCAAAAAGCCTGCAATCCATGAGGAGAATTTTGAACAGAATCTCATATTCCAATCAGAGAAGATCGGAAATCAAAATTTGATCCAAGAAGATGACGACTAAGAGTTTGAAGAGGCTGTTGTGGAGTGTAGGGAAGAAGCTAGCGATACCGGGCATGATACTGGCCTCATGGAACCCCCAGAAGATCTCAGCCCAACGAAGTCATTGCCTGTGGGAATACATCTAGAGTTCCAGCCTGACCACAAAGGATTCCTGCAGCCAAAGTACTCTCCTCGGGACGAAGCATTCGATACGGGGCTAACCCCATTACCTGTGAAACTCGCAGCTGATTATTTTTCTGCCTTTGATGACATCGAAGTGGCTGCGCCTGTCTCGGCAACCCTGGCACCTCTGCTGACATTAGACCTGCTCTACACTCAAACTGTCAACTAAAACACGATTAACCAGCAAGCAAAAGAAATGCATTCAGGCTAAATCGATCATTTTATGGCTTCGGACTCTGGTATAACAAGCTTCCAACTCAATTTTCCCGCATAGGAGACTTCGACTACCCAACCAATACATGTGGTAGGCAGCCAACCCCCAGCACAAGATGATGAAGATGAGTTCGAATAACAAGTTATCGTCACTTAAGAAGTCTCTTCACATCCCACCTCAAATATCTAGACTCCGGACAAACTCCCTGAATCAACATACCACACAGAAACTGAAAATCCATTCGATCTGGGTCCTCCTATACATTCTGACAGGCTCAAACTCGAGATTGTATCTAGCCCTTCTGACTTCCAGCAGACTTCTGTTCCCCAGGCTCCTCCAATCTAAGAAGACGACGATTTTGACGAGTTTGTCGAGACCTCGGTAGTTGAATAAAATAATCGGTATGTGGAGGCATCGCTAGACCACTCACAAGGAATGAACATGAACAATATGACTGAGATGGACGGGCATAGATATCATGATGAATGTGTGGAAGACTCACCGCGTCCCAGAAGTTCCCGTTCTAATCCTAAAAACACAATTAAACCTTGCCCTGCGGTCTCTTCCCACGTGCCGCTACTTCCTATTCCTCCTTAGCTGGCAGTCTAGACAAACGAAGTATGGAGAAAACTGTATCACTCCAACAAGCATGAACTAAATCCCAGCTTCTATACCAATATCAAGATTGAGTTAGGCCTGCTCGAACTTGTACAACTGATTCCCATCATTGAGGGTGAATATGAGAAGGTCAAGCAGATTACCTAGCTCTCCTAGACTCATACACAGGCTGTCGAGTTGGACGAAGAAGAGGAAGTTAATTCCATCGTAAAACAGATCCAGTCTAAAATCCTCAACCTCAACAGAGACGCAACCCAGAAAATAGCTCGGCTCTGCCTTGAGAGGAACGGTCGCAGTCTGACTGCTGACCTATATGTGTTCATATCGATGTCTCGACCCAACTACCAGCAGCTCCTGAACAGGATAGTCAAGACTATCAAGAGTCCAGAACGCCGATTCTAAGCCGTATGCCAATTAGGAATAATGTCAATACTGTATGCTGATGCTTACTAAGCCAAGATCCAAGCCTACAAACGAGTCATAGACATCGTGATCAGCCAAGGACAAAGCTGGAGGGAGTAGCTACAACAGAATACTTCTGTAAACTTATCGAGCTAAGATGTGCAGACATACTTGGAGAGAGAAGCTGGCGAGGAAGCGAGGATGCGGAACAACTATACAGTAGCATGCAAAGTATATGAGATTGTGAAGCTGTACGAGGGTCAGAGCAATGTGAAGTTCAAACTAAACAAAGTAAAAAATGACCTCAACACTATCTACACGGAACTCAATTGTCGCTTGGGGATGTCTCTGACTCTACTCCCATAAGTAAGATCCTTCACTTTATGAGCATTATTTAATCGTATAGGACAACCTGAATAAAATCATTCTCAAAGAGTTCTTCGACGTCTACCTCGCCTGTATGACCCGCAGCCAGATTCCCGCCAAATCCGAACTCAGGACATGCCTCATCTGTCTCGAAAACCGGGAACCCCTCAATACCATACCCGATGGTGCCTCCATACATGCGGAGTGTCTCTCCATCTTCCAAGCCATTCGTTGATACTTCATCCTAATATGCCTGTCTATACCTAGCTTAAACCCTGAGTATGGCTACATAGCTATATAAACATAGGGGAACAATTTTAAATAAGGTTGGAAGGTGTCGAGTAGGATCACTTTCTCCTCTGCTCGATCTTCTTGCTGTAGAACTCAAGTTCCTTGCCTTCGAGGATGTAGCCGTCGGCTCTCCCGGATTGGCCAGGTCTGGAGCTGATGGAGGCCAAGATTCTCTGTTGGCTGAACTGATCCTCGATACGGGTATCAACATGGCGGTCCTTCTGGCGGGCGGCCTGGGTGGCGAGCACGTGCTTGGACTTCTTGGTTTATTATTTGGGAGCCTCAGCAGCCTTCTTGGTCTTTTTGCCTAAAAGCTTAGAAAAGGGATCGTACCGACTCCGATTTCGACTCCGTAGTGGGTCTGGTACCATGCCTTGAAGGGAGTGGCATCGATCTGCACGATGCAGTTCTTCACCAGGGTCTTGGTTCTCACCAGCTCGTTGTTAGAGGCGTTGTAGAGCACGTCCAGGATTCTGGTCTTCTTGGCGATGCCTTCGGAGGCCCAGTTGAAGTTGCCTTCTCTGAGTCTGAGGGCACGGTACTTGTAGTTACCGCCGCGGACACGGACGGGTCTGATTCTGGGCTTGTCGCTGGTGGCGAGCTTGGTGTTGGCGACGGGCCTGGCCTTTTCGAAGGCTCTCTTCTTCTGGTGGACGGGCATTCTGCCTCCGGTGAGTCTCCTCTTGTGCTTGGAATCTCTGCTGATACCCATGTGAAGATTGTAAGGTGATAGTTTAAGCCTAGGATTATTTAATAATTATTATTTTCCGAATATTTATCATTAAATACGGTCGCGATTGTTGACAACCCACGGCATACGCTACCCATCATTTAGCCTCGGTTTGCCTCAGTAGCCACCAACCCTACACAGATTCTCCGCTCTCCTCCAGACTTATGAACCCCATCCCCATTCCCTCTGCCCAATCTCCTTCCGTATCTGCGGTGTCTGCCTTCGTTCGTGCTCCCAGACCTGTATAGACTTCGGGTGCCATATTGCGATTTCAGATAAGCCTCTGCTCGCTGGAGATTATAACGTTCTTGTTATTTTTCTGGGAAATTTAAGAATTCTATTTTTTTCTTCTCAACAGCACCCTTCCATGCAAAAGATCCCCATAAAAAAATTCAACCTATCGGACTTTCAGGTCACCTCCACCCTCGGAACAGGTACTTCCCCTTCGTAGGCATTTAGGTTCCTTCGGCCGTGTCAAACTTGCTCGCGACAAGAATACCAACAAGTTCTACGCGCTCAAGATGCTCAAGAAGGTCTAGATCGTCTAGTCTAAGCAGGCTGATCACGTTCTGAACGAGGTGCAGATCCTCAGCTCCATCTAACACCCTTTCATCGTATATTCCCTCATTTTGACATTCTCAGGTGAACATGGAGGGTTTCAACCAAGATTCTCGCTACCTCTATCTCTTGCTGGAGTTCGTGTCAGGTGGCGAACTTTTCTCCTACCTTCGGAATGTGGGCAAACTCGCTACTGAGCACGCTGCTCTCTATGCAGCCCAGGTTACCCTCGTCTTCGAGTACCTCCACAACAAAAGCATCATCTACCGCGACCTCAAGCCAGAAAATCTCCTGATTTCTGACAATGGCTACCTAAAAGTGACGGACTTCGGGTTCGCCAAGATAGTTGAGAATCGCACATTCACTCTGTGTGGCACTCCCTAATACCTAGCCCCTGAAATCCTGCTTAACACGGGCCACGGCAAACCAGTCGACTGGTGGACTCTCGGGGTATTAATCTATGAAATGAACGCCGGCATCGACCCTTTTTCTGACGACGATCCTATGAACATCTACCAGAACATTCTGCAAGGCAGACTTATGTTCTCCAACAACTTCGACCCTGAAGCAAGGTCACTAGTCAAGCATCTTCTTATCAATGACCTGTCGAAGCGTTATGGTAACCTCAAAGGAGGCTCTAGAGATATCAAGTAGCACCCATGGATGGCCAAGATTAATTGGAAGGAGTTGCTAGAAAAGAACAGCAAAGTGTACTACAGACCAGTTGTGAAGAAAGCAGGAGACGTGTCGAACTTCGAGAAGTACGAGGAGGAGGATGTACTGGCTCCCGCGCTCAAACCGATAGAAGACCCGTTCCTGGGCTGGTGAAGTACTGGTTTTGAGGAGGTTGGACGGGTCTGGCTTCAACTATATCTTCATACATTTATACATCACTTCAGAATCTGTTTGCTGAGTCCTCGTTGCTGTACTGCCTACGATGATTTCTTAATTAGCCCGATGTAGTTGTTCGAGTTGCTCTGGTTCTTGCTGCGGACTTCCCGTACAAGCTACAGCATCTGGTTCATCTTGGCCTAGAGCCCGTCGCCCTCGTCTGAGTTTTGGAGAGGGAACCAGGCGATGTCTTCCTCGTGCATCTTGGTGTGAATCTCATACTACACGCCAGAGTAGTCGGTGGCGTCTTTGCCCTCTAGACAGTAGATATAGTAGAGGTAGTTCCAGAGATTGTGACGGTGTATATGCTCTGTGAAGGTGTCGTTTTCCTTCTCGATCTAGGGATTCATAATGATTCAGAATATTGGAGAAAAATGGTTACCTCGGCTTTTTCTTTTGCGCATATAAAGCACTTGGTCTTTTTGTCCTAGTTGATCACGTTGTTGTTTTCCCTGAGGCTTTGGAAACTGTCCACCATCACACCTCCCACCAAGTTCCCGAATAACATCTCCATGAACACGATGTAGATCAGATCGAACACAAACCTGTACGGCTAGAACTCATCCATCTCGTCTCCGATAGCACCCGATGTGTAAAGAGTCTTTACACACTCGAACAGACCACTGCACACATCGTTGGGGCTGTCATCCGGGTATATGCTGGGCGCGTAAATCGGGAAAGAAAGAATGTTGAACACGAATATGAACACAGTACCGAGTCCTGATAGCACGAAGAGCTGTTGGAAGTTCATTGTAATCGACTTGAATACATTCCCGAGCAGATTGATCTGGAGGAAGATGTCGAAGAGATGGATGGTGAAGTACTGGGGGCCAAGCACATTCCCCGCGATTGACGCCATCAAGAAAAGGAACATCGAAAGGAACTCTCCTTCCTGCATGAAGAGGCAATATACTAGGTAGCCAACTTACATAACCAATTTCTTAACCATCTTGAAGCCCTAGAGTATCCTTCCTCTTATGGTATTCGGTGGGACAATTTGATCTGTTTCTTCTAGGTCGACCACCTCGCCTTGTGATTCCTGCTGTTTGAGCTTAGCGAGTTTCCCGCGTAAAGTGCCCCAGACAGTCAGGTAGACGCAAGTCATGAACAATTGAAGCAAACACAAAGTCCTGACAATGACTGCTTCTGTCATCGAATGGTAGATGAACTCAATGGTAGCCTCTTCTTCCTCAGAGTTGTGCTCGGCGTACATGGTTACGAGCATCAGAGCCATGATCACACACGAGATCAGAATGGAAGTTATTCTCAGGCTCTGGCATCTATTCGAGGTTATTTCTAAAGGTATGCTGCGGCCCAGGATATCGACCCGATTAAACTTAAGCTCATAGTTCCAATCTATCTACTTGAAGATTTCATCCTTGTAGCCCAAAAGACCGATCAACTTATCGCGCATCGTGTCTCGAGGCACTTCCATCATTATACGGTCTCTGGTTTCGCCTGCCAAGTAGTTGAAAATCGGATGGTGAGGGAAGTAGATGTTCTGTAGATTCCTCTTGCCGCCGTTCTATGTGGACACCTCAATATGCAGCAATAATTTGCGGTGTATGTCAAGGAATGCTTCCATGTGTGGGTACTCTGCCTTTCCGGAGTCCTCAAAGCCAGCGATAAAGTTAAGAGCATTGCGCGATGCATTGAGAGCTTCCTTATTTATGTTATCCTTGTCTGCGACTGCTTCAGCCTGCTTAATCTGCTGGTAATCTCTGATTTTTTCGAGAATGACGAAGATGTCGAGGATATTCACAGTGATCTCTTCGAATGTCTTGTGCTGCGTGCCTTCCTCTTCCAGCATACTGTGCAAGTGCTGATCATCCAGTTCTGGCAAAGTGAGATTGAGTTAGTGGTTCGTATTATACCCTTTCATTTGTTCCTTAAGGTTCCTCTTCACAATCATCCAAAGGAATTTCGGCTCACATTTAGCGATGAACTCAGAAAAAATACGATCGTCGTTGCCCTCAAGGTTGCTCAAAGCGAGCTGGATGCTTTTTTTGTAGATCTCAAAGAGTGCATCGATAGTGGCCGTGTCAAACTCCTATTCTTAGTCTCTCTCCGGGAACAGGCTGGCCATGTAGCAGAGGTCTTAGAAGTAGCTGGATTTAGTGAGAGCAATCTGGTTGTCGAGGCAGGGGATCTGTGTAGTCTAGTTGATGAAGTCGAGGAGGGCGATGGGGATGCTGCTAATTCTGCTGCTCATGATCTTGAAAAACTTGCGGAGAAGTAGGGTGGCTGTCTCGATGAAGTTGATAGTATTGGTTTTTTTGGAGCCGTCCTCGTTGGTCTGTACGAGCAGGAAGTTCTTCATGGGCACGTTGTTGTTCTCGCAGAAGAGTTGCAAGAACCTCGCACTCCTACACAGTGCATTTTCATGGTTTTGTTTGATTTTGTTCTCGACCTTGTCCTCCACATTGTACACGTGCTTTCTCTCCAGGGTGTTCTCCATCTCGTTGTAGTAGTCGAAATTGTCCTCAGTAATATAATTGAACTCTTTCGCATGCGCACCTGCACTCGAAGACCTCACCATGTTGATGTCGTAGATGAAGTTGCCGATCTTTCTGATCAGCCCGTTCATGTTCACCAGCATCTTGTTCTCAGTGTCTTTTCGCAGGGTCTCCAACAAGCTATTCTGACAATCCTTATTACCCCCGAATAGGAACACGATTCCTAACAGCAACACTTCATTGAAGACATCCAGCCGGTTCTCGATATTCTACTGCAAATCCTTTATTATAGCTTCAATGAAGTCAGCTCCTCCGCATTTCGCGATCTGTTTCTGCCGATCCTAAAGCTTCTTCTTAGCTTCCTCGTCGTCGCCAATGTATGAGACATCCCACTTGTCGACTGGCAGTTTGTACTCCTGTCGACTCTCCAGTGCTTACGAGATATAGCACCTGGTTATTTTGATGATGACTATCTTGTAGGAGTCGTCGATGTCTTTGGGGTTGTTGATGACCATCTTGAACATGTTGGAGATCACGTTGTCCAGAGACACGATTGCCTGGTCGTAGCCCGTCAGTTTGAAGTGGCTGCTCACATACTCTTCGTAGTACTTCTTGCTGATCTCGTCGAACTCTGTAAAATAGTTGACGAACCGGCAGAACTCTTCGTCGATACACTTCTGGAAAAGAGGCGAGTAGGTCAAAAGGTGCTTGATCTGCTGGAGTTTCTTGTTGAACTCGAGATTCTCTTCGTTTTCATTCAGGGTTGGCTTCACCAACAAGTTGAAGTGTCGCGACAAGGAAGTCATCACCTGAGGCTCCATCTCACCGCTCATTTCCAGGACATTATCAGTTTCGAGGATTTTGCGGTCCGTCCTGATTGCCATGGTTGTGTTGAGGCCGGACCTGTTGCCTGAGGCGCGCTGCTCTGCGAGTTTGCCGCTGAAGATCATATCGATGAATCTGCTTTTCCTGGCCTCTACAGTTTGGTCCTCGGTGTTGTTCTTTCGGTTTTAGAACTCCTGCTTGATCCGCTCCCTGCGTTTCTTACGATTCAGAATGTAGATGAACTCGTAGAGGTTCCTGAAGAATGATTTGGAGTAGTCATAACCTCGCTTCCCGTTCTCTCCCTCGTTACTCTCCTCAGGCAAGTCGTCCTCTAAGACTTACTTGCCACAGGTACTCTCCAAGTACTCGAGTTCGAAGCTCATCAACACCGGTGTGATCAGATTTTTGATGCAGTTCAGGAGGGAGCCCGGCATCTTTTTGGGCTTGATGTATCTCTTGTTGATGATGTAACCCAGACTCTTGCAGATGTCGATTAAGTAGTCCCGCACAGGACTTTCGGCTGACTTCTATTTCTTGAGCTGTTTGAGGAGCAGGTTCACGAAAGACTACTTTTCCAGCATGGACAGCAGGGATAGGATGATTTCGAACAAGGCAAGGTAAGTATGGGAGCCTGCATAAGTGAACCTGAAAGAGTTGGTGACTGTCATGTGCTCATGCGAGTAATTCACATAGATATTCACTAACTACTACAGTTCTCCTGCAATGATCCTGAACTGGTGGAAGATAAACTGTTCCGACAAAAAAAGATTTTATTCATCAGGCATGTAGTACAGCCTGTTCAGGTAAGACCGGACTGCCCTGCGAGTCTGCCAGTGGTTCGGCTCCTGCAGACAGTCGATCAGGTACGAACTCGTGTGGATATTCGAGAACTTACCAATGTTGATCAAGTTTTTGGACTCGATCACTGCAGATAGGATTTCGAAGATAGTAGCGTGATAGGTTTATTGGGGACCCATCCTGAAGTCGAGGTCGTGCAGTTTCTTGTTGACGCCAAGAGACTTTGTGGGCAGCAAGTCAGCTCGTTTCTTCTGGATCTTGTCTGCAGCGAACTTCTGGTTACGATCGTGGCCCTTATCATTCAAAAGAATCAGTCCCCGCAGACACATGAGGACTCTGCCTTTTTCATAGTTGTTGATTGGGATAGAAGCAGCAGCCTCGATAACCTTTTACATGATGAGCTCACTGAGACTTTCATCATTGACCAGCAGCTTATTATTCAGACAAATTTAATAGACGAATGTCGAGGCACCCACGCCAAGGGTGAGGTGGGGTAAAACCAGCGGGACATACTGCATAAGGTATTGCTTATTTTCGAGGTTGTTCCAGACCAGCAAAGTTAGGTATTGGTAGATTGCACAGAGCAGCCATTTATGCTCTTCGTTATCTTTTGTAAAATGGATCCCTGCAGTCGCACGAATATAGACAAATATTGGCTCGTGCACCTACTGCACGAAGGAGACACTCTGGATTAGCTTATCGTTGTTATCTCTTTCAGTATGGGGCCTGTAGCACAGCAAGTCTTATTCTGAAACAGCCATGAGAGCCTCAATGTTCTTAAGGTTAATAGCCTGTTTCTGGAGACGCCCCAAGTACATAATGTCTTGGATGAGGCCCGATCTTTTGGTCTCATCTCTGATGTTCTGATCATAGGGTTTCCAGAGGTAAGTTTCGTAGTGCTCGCAGACTGTCTTTGTAGAGGATACGATTTCAGGATCTATGAGCATGCTGAACTTTTGCCTGATATTCCTGATCTTGTGGGTGATTTCAAAAAGGGTACCCTTGGAGCAGAGGATGATGTTCTTGAAGTTATGGATGAGATCTTCGCGTTGTCCGAAGATACGGCGGATCATCATCATTGATGAGTTAAGCATTTTATCGTTCTGGTGCTGGGTGAGTTCCAGCAGGGAGAGCATCACGAACTTGAAGTTGCAGATTTTGTCGAAGAGATATCGTTTCGATACAGGCTGTCCGGGCTCCACGGGAGTCAGCTCCTTCAGTTTGTTCAGCCAGATCCGTTCCAACAGCATGATCTCGGGGCTGGCTGCCTTTCTCTTTCGGATGCCCAGCATGTTGAGGATGTCGATCTCCTTCTCGATGTTCTGGAAGTACTACTTGCCCATGTCGTTGCGCTGGGCTTCCTGGTCAGACAGCTGATAAGGGAATGGATCATCTTGGTTGTATCGTTCGAAGTTTTCGGTGGCGTCATAGAGTCCCTTGAAGAATAGGCACAGGTTGCTGACTCGGATGTTATTCTCCATCTCTACCATGTACTCGAAGATTTAGGCGGCAATCTTCTTGCACTCGATGATGAGAGTCATTTCGGGAGTATTCGGCTGCACCAGTTCTTTGTTTCGCGCCACGATGTTCTTCAGTTCCTGCTTATCGGGTATGTTGCCGGGGTCAGGCACTCCGTTGGTCATTATGAAGTTCTCATCCAGCTTGATAATCTTCATGAACAGCGGGGGGACCAGCTCGTGGAACTGGCTCACACTTTTCCAAAGGCCCAGCGTCACAGTCACCTTCAGCAGGTTGAGGGTAGTATGGAGTGCACGCATCTCGGCCACATCCTTGGGGTTTTGGACCGATTTGACTAGGAACTCGAGGATCCTATTCAAAATCATCCCCAGATATTTCTTCTCCTCCTCTTCCTTCTCTCCTTCGAAGATGCGGGAGGTATGGGGGATGTCCTCATGGGGTTCTAAGTCCCCCCAGTATTTGGTTTTGGAGATGCGTCTGATCGGAGTGAACTTATTGATGTCGATGTAAACGTGATGGGCGATCCTGATAAATGGTTCATATACATTCCCGTAGGCAGGAGGGATCCCGAGATCCAGATATTTCTTATTTTCCTGCGATATCTCAGCATGTAGCTGATTTATCTTAGTGTCCGAGAGCACCACGAGTACATTTTTTAGGCTCAGCCACTGGCTCACTAGTTCTATTGACTCATTATTTCTGCCCATGCATACATCCGCCATCAGATTTACATACTCTAAGAAATAGTTCCACAGCTTGGCTGAGTTCTTGAAGAAATTGCCAATAGTCACGTACTCGCTGCCAGCATAGCAGATCTGAATTTCGCAGGCCTGCCCGAGTGTAGACACCTACGAGACCTAGTCCTGGTCGGCAGCAATGCCTGCCTTGTAGTTCATGCGGAATTTGAACCTGAAGTTGTTGGTCTCGTCGGAAAAGAAATAGTTGATGACATGCTTCTGATTGTGCTTAAGGATCTGCCCAGAACATTTGATGAATGTGGACATGAGTCTAAGGTATTTGATTTTGGGCTCATCCTCCTTCGCTTCATTTTTGAACATCATCACCAGGTCTTTGATTTTGGTCTCATTGATCGTGGCTTCGATCGAGACGGAGTTGTTGTCCAGGATCCCGACCAGACACTCCTGCACACAGGACCGGTTGATTTTGTAGCTGTGCTGCATGATGATCTCCACCCATCGACTGATGTAGATCCTGTTGTCTTAGTAGGAAATCGCCATCTTCTCTAGCAGTCGATAAGCGTCCGTGAAGATTTCGATCATTTTGTTTTTCTGGGCTCGGTAGTCAGCAGATTCGGAGCCAATGTAGCCATAATGCACGCCCAAGAAGTAGATGGCCTCCAGTGTCAGTTGGGCCAGGCCTACCTCCACCATAATTCGCTGGACCTTCTGTTCTGGTCTTTTGCCGGCGGTATTGATGTCGGAGTGGTCACAGCGGTAGATGTGCCCAGTGAGTGACTTGAAGGTGTAGATGATCTGGTCGAGGATTGACTCGTTGCATCTATACATGAGTTCGTCGTAGTACGCCTGGTGATATGTTTTGGTTTCGGGATTTTCCAGGTCCTTTTTAGTGAAGGGGTGCAGTTACTGCAGGATTTAGCAGAATTTGCTGATAGCCTCCAGCGAAGACAGCACAAACAATACGTCCTGCAAGTCTTCCTTCGAAGGCTTGATGATCGTGAAACTGTCCTCAATCATTTCTTGCACCAGCTCAAGTGAGTAGAGCTGTGTCTTCTTTTAGTAGACCTTCACGATATAGCTGTTAGGCTCCTCCTTTTTAATCAAAGAACCCCTGTCCAGTTTTCCATCATCTGCAAACAGGTTGACCAGACACCTGTTATACACGCCCTAAGCTTCTCCTTACTCCGAGCTTTGTGGTGACACGATCACGCGCTCTCCTTCCTAACCCTGATAGAGCCCTTTTTCACGAGAATAGAGTAGAAATTTTCCACTGGTTAGACTACGCAGATAATAAATTTTGGATTCCTCAGAGTCTGGGCCGTTCGAAGTCATGGGGATTATTTCCCAAAGAGCATCGTAGAAGGAGTTTTAGTAGCCTTCCAATGTTTACTTAAGGAAGACCTATTGGGAAGATAGAGATGCAGTTATGACGCCTTTATGATCCTTTTTCGTATGTTCT
Source organism: Lepidurus packardi (assembly GCA_023053545.1). Classification (NCBI taxonomy): domain Eukaryota; kingdom Metazoa; phylum Arthropoda; class Branchiopoda; order Notostraca; family Triopsidae; genus Lepidurus; species Lepidurus packardi. Next base: position 46,989 of record JAKZAN010000105.1, read on the forward strand.
AGATACACAATATCATGAGGCTTGATAAGATCTGCCGAACTCAGACTCTGATACCCTTCGTGTAGCATAAACTTCCACAGACATTTGGACTTGTTCTGGTTCACAACTTCTAACCTCTTCAGGTTGGACCGTTTGATGAGGGGGAGGGACTTCAGACAATCGTAAGCAGGATCGTCGGGTATTTAGAGAGGGTCGTTATATTTAATATCCAGGAAAATTCCCTGATCAGCCTCCACGTTATTCTCCTGCTATGCCTCAGGAGGGCTCTCTTTGTAGTTCTAATTGAAGTTGGTGTAGCAGTCCGTGAAGATATGGTAGATTTGCAGGGGGTCGTCTAGGTACACTTTGTCGCCCTCGCGTTCATAGCTGCGATGAGATCGAATCTTGAACCCCAAGTAACTAGAGAACTGGTTTGTTAAATTGATTTTGAACGAGCCCTATCCAGACTCAGCAGCGTGGAGAGTGCCCTGCAAGTAGCACCCGGTGTCGACATGCCGAAACACGACGGGTGCTCCGTAGAGGACTTCGGTTCCTGCTCGTGCTTCGAAATTATTATAGAATGTGGCCTTTTCGCTGGCTGCTCGGGACTTGATAGCCTCGATTTCTTTTGTCGTGAGATTGTCTTTGAGGAGTTAGTTATGGATATGGAAGCTGGTCTTGGGCATGACCTGGAAGAGAGTCTCCCGGTACATATTGACTTCCTCGAAATCGGTGTATTTGACGAAATAGAGATTGGGGTCTGTGAAGCCCTTGGAAAGAAGGACGCCGTTCTGAGCACCGTGTCTGTGTGTGCGCTGGATGCCATGGATGCGGACAATGTCGCCGTACTTTAGAGTGCGAACTTCCTGAGCCATGATATATGTGTTTACTTATTAAATGGTTGAAGGTATCCAAGAATACAGGTTTGGATGATAGCGGTTTTACATAAACTAAGTCACATCCTTGTGCTAGAACGATCTTCCAAATCGGCTGGGACCAGACACACTTTGGAAAAGTGGCTGGGAGGGATTCTTAGCAGCAGCCTTAAAAGAGGAGACCAGCGACGGCGAAGAACAGTCAGTGTTCGATTGCGGACGAAGATTAAACGTATAAAGTTTGAAGCAGAGCGCAAAAATTAAGGGTCGGGCGACATCGTGATGTCATAGATGATAGGTTTATAATCCCAATCTCTCTGCTTAATCACTCATGGAAAAATAGCCCATCGACGAACTCTTCAAAAAGGCCCTCAACTACATCAAGAACCAGCCTCCCAATGGTAAGACCTCCTTTCTTCATTCCCTGCTCAGAGTCAAAGCTCGATAATGAAACCAAACTTCAATTCTACGCTCTCTTCAAGCAGATATCAGAGGGCCAGAATAAGACCAAACAACCAAGCAAACTGAAGGTGGTTGATCGTTACAAATGGGATGCGTGGAAGAAGCTAGGATCGATGAGCAAATAGAATGCGATGAAGTAGTACGTCGGTCTGCTGCAGAAGGCAGACCCGGCATGGAACAAAGCAAAGCCCAAACTCTGAGTACATATTGTAGATAATAAAGGAAAGATGTTAAGAATAAAGGAAGGGTGGGTATTATTAGAAATAGGTAAGATTGGGGATGGGAAATAGGTTGTGGAGGAAGCAGAAAGTAGGGATAGTGGGTGTTAAGTGGTGATTATATATGGAGTGCGTCGAGTTAGCAGTCACACTCAATTTAATATACAGTCCACTGAATTCAATTCGAAGTCACGGCCACGTACTAATTCTAAAATGACAGTGGTTTTTAAACAAATCACTCATCATCCCCCTAATTTCTGCCATCCACTCCCAACCACTCTTTAATTAACCTTTCCTAACCCATTCAGCCCCATCAACCCCGCTAAGCCCACAAAACCCCCAAACTGGCCCAAAGGGTCCGCCCATAATCAGGTCGGGACTTCAACACTGCAGAGATAGGGATTGGAAGGGTGGGCTATAAGCGTGAGAAGGTGGGTGGCTTATAATAGAGATTCATCAAAAAATGCAGGACAATCAGGAAACAAAATTTAAACCCTACACGCCCAATTAATTAAACGACCTTTAACAAATGGAAGGGCACCGCCAAATTACGAAATTACTCCATCCCCATATCGATCTTCCCAACCCCCAAGCCCCCACCGGAGTCCCCGCCTCGTCCGACTCACAAAGCTCCGCCTGTCACCTCGCCCCTCCTCATCTTCAACTCCTCCGCACCCAGCTGCTCGCCTATAAGTACCTTATCCGCAACATGGTGCCGCCCCCCGCCTCCTTCCCTCACCTGCCCGACAGTTTGTGGGTCCCTTTACAGGATCGGCTCGCTGCAGATGCAGGTATCCTTCCTTGATCATTATTATAACTAATTTCTCTTATATTATGCCTCAACACCGCAGTCAAACACTACCGATAGAAGATCGACAAAGAGTCAGAACTCAAGGTCATGATCAAGTCGAAGTACGGTGGCAAGCGAGATGATGTTCTCGAAGACAAAGTCGCTGCCGAACAAGCCAAGTACTTCATCGACCGCCGAAAAATAGAACTTGAACACATCCTAGATAAACCATAGCATCTCTCGGAGAAGGACAAAGTTAGACTGAGGCTGGAGCTTAAGTACCTCAGCATCAAAGACGTCTACACAAAAATCAAGGATAAAATTTTAGACAGCCTTCCATGTTCGCGTACCGCTCCGCTAGAGTTAGGTCTTCTCGACAGGGGATATTTCCGCAGAGAAAAACCCCACAAAATCCGATAGGGAGGGATGCGGAGCGAGAAACTAGAGTCGCAGATGAAGACTGACCATTAAAAGAAAAAGAAGGCAAAGCAGAAAGAGTTTATGAGGGCTCTCGTGGCCCATCACGTAGACTTCCTGGAGTACCATAAAAAAAAGCTCAAAGCTTGCAAGAAAAAGTCAATTCAGGCTAAAGCAGCTATTGAAACGTTGGCCAAAAAGGAGGCTGAGGCTGAGTTGATTAGGCTTGAGATGCTCCGCAAGAATGATGTATAGGGGTATCTGAAAACAGTCGCGAATACGAAGAACCAGAAGATCCAGGAATTATTGGAACAGACCAACAACTTCCTGAAGGAACTCGGCGCCAAAATATTGGTGCAAAAGGGATAGCTGCCCGATGAAAATCAGGACATATAACTCAAAGAGACAGCCAAAGATTCAAACTCTTATGTCGAGGCAAATAAGGTCTACTACAACTTGACTCACGCCGTCAAGGAAGAAGTCGTTAAACAGCCTTCCATGCTCATCGGCGGTGTCCTCAAGCAGTACCAAGTCGTCGGACTCCAATGGCTCGTGTCTCTCTACAACAACAACCTAAACGGCATCCTCGCCGACGAAATGGGTCTGGGCAAGACCATCCAAACCATCAGTCTTTTCAGCTACCTTATTGAGTGCAAGAAGAATTACGGCCCTTTCCTGATTGTGGTACCTCTAACTACGATGCCCAATTGGATCCTCTAGTTTGAAAAATGGGCTCCGGCTATTAAGAAGATTGTCTATAAAGGGTCACAGCCAGCCCGCAACTAACTAGCAAAACAACTGAAAACTATAAAGTGGAACGTCCTGATCACTACTTACTAGTTCATCTTGAAGGACAGACTTAAACTCAACAAATTCGACTGGAGGTACATCGTGGTCGATGAAGGGCATAGGATGAAGAATACCAAGTCTAAGTTTTCGATAATCCTCAGCCAGTACAACAGCACTCACCGTTTACTTCTCACGGGCACGCCTCTCCAAAACAGTTTGGCTTAACTTTGGGCATTATTGAATTTCCTGCTACCCAAGGTGTTCAACAACTGCGATGACTTCGAAAAATGGTTCTCTCTGCCTATCCTCAAAGGACCAGGTGCGGAAGCTGTTGTGGCACTCACCGAAGAAGAAAAACTCTTGATTATCAACAGACTTCATCAGGTACTTCGGCCATTCCTGCTGAGGAGAGTCAAGAAATAGGTCGAGTCGGAACTACCAGATAAACGATAAAGGATTATGAAGGTGGAGCTATCGTCCTGGCAGAAGATCATGTACAGGAATATCGAGAACAAGGGGATGCTATAGATGGAGCCGAATTCCAAAATCAGTACGAAGGCTATGATGAACCTGATGATGCAGCTACGCAAGTGTTGCAATCATCCTTACCTCTTCCTCAACAGCTACGAGGATCTGGTCTATACGGACTACATCTTCAGGGCCTCAGGTAAGTTTGAGCTACTCGATCGAATCATTCCCAAGCTTCTTAGATTCCGCCACAGAATCCTCATCTTCTCGCAAATGACAAACCTCATGGATATTCTTCAGTTCTACTTCTACTACAGAGGCATTAGACATCTCAGACTTGACGGAGGCACCAAGGCTGATGACCGAGGCGAGAGGATGAGGCTATTCAACATGAAGGACTCCGAGTATGACGTATTTCTGTTGAGCACAAGGGCAGGAGGACTTGGTCTGAATTTGCAGACTGCAGACACTGTCATTATCTTCGACTCGGACTGGAACCCACAGATGGACAAGCAGGCAGAAGACAGAGCCCACAGAATCGGGCAGAAGCAGGAGGTGCTAGTGCTGAGACTAGTGACAAACACCAGGATTTAGTAGCAGATCCTGGAGAGAGCCGCCTTCAAAATGACATTGGACCAGATCATTATTCAAGGTGGAATGTACAATCTCAAGAGTAGTGACTAGGAGCGGAGACAAAAGTTGGAAAGCACACTCAAAAACAACCCTGATAAGGAAGAGGAGGAGGATGATATTCTGGGCGACGAAATGATTAATGAGTACATCGCCAGAGGTGAGGCAGAGCTGGAAGCCTTCACCCAAATGGACAACGAACGGTACGCGGAGGACAAAAGGCTAGGGAAGTACAAGAAGCTGCACGACCCGTCATTCGATCCAACTCGCGGAAACTATAGGCTGTTGGATATGGACGAGATCCCGGACTGGCTGACAGAAACGGTACTCACTATTTGTTATTGGATATTTGGAGGGTATAGAATAAGAACGAGGAGGAGACGAAAGAGCTGGGGCGTACGCGTCAGAGGAAGGTGGTGAACTACAGCGACGAGACCTACCTGGACAACGATTACGAAGAGGGGGAGGCATTCATGTGCTGACGGATTTATAGTTAGGTGATATTTAAGATTAGACTGAGTTTAGAGTGTTGGGTGGTAGATGGAACACATAGGGAGAAAGGACGTGATTCGAAAGTAGATAAGCTCAGACATATTTTGAAAAACAGTTATACGGGAGCAGGCACCCAGCCAGCACATGCACTCCCACATCGGTATCCCACCTATTATCTATATACTATACTCTAACACAATACTCCTCCCACATTCATGGAAATAGAAGCCCAGCACCCTCCCGAGGCACTCCTCAACCCCTCCTACTCCCTCTCCGACCTCCAGGTCGACACCCTCTTCTTCCGCGTCTACTAAGACATTCGCGACTGGACCAACATCATCATCGTGTACAATCTCATCAAGTTCGTGGCTCTTACTATCTTCTCTGCTGTCTACTACTCTTCCCACTCCTTTGATGACTTCTTCGATGGCATCATAGCTGCGCAGGTCGCCTCTCTCTTCATTTTCTGCGCACGAGTGTCCCTGCGTTCAGCCATACTTAACATAAGCAACGTCATCAGCATCGCATAAACCCTTGGACACGCCACGCATATGCCAGCCCAATCTAATTAGTCAGTAGCATTGAGCAGCCCTAAGAATGTTGCGTCCCTGGTGTCGCCCATCTTCGACTTTTCGATGGGCGACCAGAATCCCACTGAAGAAGCTCAAAGGGTAATGATACGGCAACTGACTCCCATCGTCCGCAACTGCTTCTTCTAGTACGAGCGGGCTGCCAAGACGTTTCAGGCCACCGGGAATGCAGCTTCCATGGCCACCCTACTGTTCTTCATGATCGGACTCGGCATCTACCAGAGCACTCCCTAACTCCGAACATTCATCATCATTTTCATCGTGTTTGAGGGAATCGCGCAGATCGAATTCCTCCTTTACGGGCTGTTGTGCGCACTAACGCCCCTCATTTGTCTTGGGATGTGCATCTATATCGTGGTTAAGCGTCCGAAGTCAGCCAAGCAATACTCGGAATCTCTTGCGCCTGTGAAGTATCACCCCAATATGTAACTGCAGGGGGATCCGGAGTGCACGATCTGCTACCAGAACTACGCGCTGGACGACAACATCGTGGCGCTGGGGTGTCCGCAGAAACACACTTTCCACGAGTTCTGCATCAAGAACTGGTTCAAAGTGGGGTCGACGTGTCCTCTGTGCAGACACAACTTCTCTGACTATTGAAACTAAGGGTCAGGGGAGTAGGGACAACACCGAGCGTACAATTGACCTTGAGTATTACTCGTCCACCTATCTATATTATTTGCATAATCAACTATACTTCTCATGTTAGATATTATGGATGCATTGTTATTAGTTCATATTGACTGATTCGTAATTCTGACACTCTCTCATTTTGCTTAGTTCGGCACGATTCAGAGTCTCTTCCATAGCATATCAGCACACATCAAGTTAAATTAAGTGAACTCTTCATTGCCCTTTTGCCTCGCCAGGCCTTAGCTCCACGACCGTCTATCTGCTCATCTGTGGGTATCCATAACTAAAAAATCAACCGAATAGCGTGACTTACTAGACAAGTGTCGCCAAGGCAACGAGTCCTGTTGCTGGAAACAGGAGTCTGGAAGGCTTGAACTTCGTGAGGTTTTTGTTGCGTGCGGCCCGTAGAGGGTCTCGTTCGTTGAAGAAAGTGTAGTCAGACCACTTCATGGCTATGCTATATTTACATATTATAGCAGAACAAATCGTGAAACCAAGAATAAAAGTAGTATGATGCACGCAGAATTCATTGAAAAACGCCACATAGGCCTTGTAGCTTCTTCATGAAAGCACTGTTCTCCACCCGTTCCACCCGTACCACTGTGTTCCCGCACTGGTACTCTGCCTTCTCCCTCCGCAGTCCTTCATGATTCTTTGGCGTCAGCTGTACCAACGTTCCGAACTTAGACTCCAAGTCTTCAACATAGTACCTTCCGCTTTCTTCCTCCAACACGATCCTGCAATGGTTGCGAGAAGTGGTCAGTTCACTTAAATTCACATCGCATGTGGACCCTCTGCCTATCACAAACTCATCCTTGGCCTCGAAACTTAGCATGTAGATCTCATCAGGCTCCTCCTACAGTTCCAGAATGCAGTATTTTTCGAGGGGCAGCATTCGGCTTTCGGACTCTGCTGAGAATACGATGGCCATCAAGTAGTTGAACTCGAAGTAGCAGCCACAAACTTCGCATTTGCTGCCCTTCTTGCTTAACATGAACATGTGCTTTGACTTCAGCACTGAACGCTTTATCCGAGGTCCGATCCATTTACGTAAGCACTAGAAGTGAATGTGTTTGGAAGTTCCCGAACAACCGCACACGCTGATGATCGGGTTCAGACTGTTCGTACTCTGCGAAAGGCAGAATCGGCATGCAGGTATGCTGTCCCTCGCCTATTCGGGTATATACATGGAGTCGAGGGACACTTTGAGATTGGGGTCTCTTGCGGGTTCGTGGTGCGTGGTGGAAACAGTGAGGTCACTATAGTGGCGACTCGTAGGCGAGATCTTCCTGCCGAGCTTGAGAACTTTGATATGCTTTTTGCCAATTTTGAGAAGTGCCCCGGAAGTGAGCATGCATCTATTTTTGAGTTTTAGGTCTGTGGGCACTACCCAATAGACCGGACAGGGCGGTTGTTATTATTTTTTCGCAGCTGGGGAGGAAGTTTCTCGTAAATCGTAACTATCTGCAGCAACCCAAAAAGCGAGGGTCGAGTAAGCAAAATGTTTGGTACCTTACCGAAATTAGATATGCATCAGGGGGGTCCAGACGGACTTCGGGGACTCCCAGTCAAAGGAATTCAGGTTCCCAAATAGTTTGGGCTCATGCGTATTTTTATTTAAGGCAAGAACGCAGTTTTTCTTGACCGAACAGGTGAAGGTTAAGATGGATTGGGGGTCTTCGCGGTCGTAGAGTTGGAGGTGCGGCTGCTTGACCCAGGTGCTGACAGCCAGGTTGAGTTTGAAGTCCATGGGTTGTGGAGTGGTAAGCAAAGGACAGCTTAGTAAATTTATAGGCAATACTCTAGTCTGGACTGTAAAGTCAGTCCTTTAAGTCTAATATCTGATACCGATAGTTTTGTTCCACGGATGTGATCAATTCTGAGCCTACTCCATAAAGTGGCTAAAATATAAATTACAGACTTCGTGCTTTCAAGCATGATGCCCTTCGAGTGTTCGCTCTTGTCTGATCACATTTACGGAACACTAGTTGCACGACCTCAGGATTCTCCCCAGCTCGTCTTTTATGTCCCTTCGAGCCCTCTACAGTTGGTTACGCAGGTTCTCCTCATACTTCTGTCGCATCATTAACATGCTTGTCTTGAGTCTCCGGATTTATTCTTCCTTGGCTAACAGCTCTTGATTGTTCACCACTGGGGCAGGCGGAGGAGGAGGCGGCACAACCATTATCTTCATCCTGAACTCATTGATCTCTCTGGTGAGACTGTCGCGTTCTTGGTTAAAACTAAGACGCTCTTCAGTGATTTGGCTTCTGAGGCGCTGGATTTCTTGGGAGAGTCGGTTGTTCTGAGAGGTTAAGAGAGGGAGTTACTTCTTCTTCCTTGAGACGATGCATATTTTCGAATTGAGAGATGGAGTCTTTTAGTCGCCTGATCTCCTTCTCGTAGTTTTCAGTGAGCGACGATATCTGCATCTGGATGTTGACCTTTTTGTCCTCCTTGAGTTTGTTATTCTCGTCTGTGAGCAGCGCCACTTGTCTTTCCAGCTATTGGATGCGTATTTTGTATTGGGCAGTGTCTTATTTGGGCCTGACTTCGAGTCTGAGACTTTCGACCTCGGCGAGGAGGCTCTGGTTTCGGGAGTAGATTTGATTATAGTTTTGCTGGAAGGTGATGAAGGAGAATGGTGTTTACCCAGAAGTAGTAGAGTTGTGGGCACTTGGTCTGCAGGTGGGAGAGTACTTCGTTGGTGTTGCTGCAGTCGATCCTGCAGCGATGTGAGCTCATGTCTTGCATCCCGATGCGTACTTTTAATACGTTAAATGATTTAAAATGTTTGAATGCCTTTTTATGAAAAAAGGGCATGCACGTTTTGATAGAATCTCTTCCTTAACATATTGCAATACCCTCAACGTCATTCTCCCTAGACTTTGTTAGCCTGGTCGGGTGTGGTCTCCCGCGCGTTGCCCCCTCCTTTTTGCTTGGGTTTGGGTTTCGGCGATTTCGTCACCACCGTGTAATCCTCGTTCAGCTTTTGCTTCAGCTCTATCAGTCATATGAAATACGTCAAAACACAACTTTACCTTATTTCTTGCTGATGCTCCTCTTGTTCTTCTCTTCCAACACCTCCCTGAACCTCTTTTCCAGGAGATTCCTGTCGTTGGGCAGCTTCAAATATGCTATCAGTCCTCTCAGGGTATTCTCATCAGCTAAGTTTGTCAAAATTTAGGAGTAAGCAGAAAGAGTCTCGTACCTTTGGACAAGTCACCGTAATGGTCGATCAGCTTTGAAGTATGGGGGTCTTCCTTCAGCAACGATCGTATATCAACTTCTTTGGCTTATTCGAACTAGTTTTTCTCTTCTCCCTTCAGGATTTCGTTGACCTCTTGGCCAGAAACTGCACCGTCCTTAATTTTGCTGGCTATCTTGTTGAAGATGCTCTTGTGTTTGAGGGAGGCTCTGAGCAAACACTGGCAGAACTCTCTGTAGTCCAGGCCCACATGGTAATCTTTGGAGAAGTGTTTGTCTCTTGTGAGACTCTTGAAGATGAGTGCGAGTTCCTTGCCGTCCAGAATGGCAGGAGTAAGTCTGAAACCTAGATTAAAGAAGTACCAGCTCTCGAAGATGACTTAGTTGTTAGCTTTCTTCTCGGTCAGGCTCACGTAAGTAGATTTGATTAGGAACTAAAACAAGGCTTTGAGGATACTCTCGTTCTGGGCCAGGGCTGCCTGCACCCCTGGGGAATTATACAGTTCGTTGATCTGCTCGTTGACTTTGAGTCGTTCCTGCTTGATTTTCTCGTCCTCTTCATGGATTTTCTGCTTCAATTTTTTCATCATCTCGTCCTTATGCTTGCGGTCTTCTTCCTCCTTCTTCTTGCGCTATTCCTCGGTTGTCGCTTTGGTCTTGAGCTCCGTCTGCAGCTTTTCAATCTGCTTGGAGTTGAACTCGTTAAACTTCTTCTTGGCCTCTTCCTTGGTCTGCTTCTCCTTGTCACGTTGTTCTTCTTCCTTCTTCTTTTTCTCTTCTTCCTCATCCTTTTTCTTGTTCTACAGCTTCGACTTCTGTTCGGACAAGTACCTTTCCTTCTATCCCTTGACCTTCTTCAGCTTCTCCTCCTCTTTACGCTTCTTCTCCTCCTTCTCTTCCCTGGTCTCCTCCTCCTCTTTCTTCTTCTTTTCCTCGAGTTGTTTCTTCATCTCATCCAGTTCCTTCTTCCTCTCGAGTCTCTTCTTCTCGCGTTCCTCGTCGGCCTTCCTCTCCTCTTCGGTCTGCCTCTGCTTCTGCTTGAGTATGTCGTTTACAATTTTAGTCTCTACAGGATGATGTTAGGATTAGGGATTTACTGTCAATGTTATCTCTGCCGTTCTCGATGGCGGTGAGGATGTCGTCGACCACGTAGGCGACCTGTTCGCCTAACAGCTTATCCTTATAAGACAGGTAGGATATTCCCAGCTTCATCCCGAAACTCAGTGTCTTCTTCTCCATCCTAAATTCCCATAATTCCAATATAGGATAGCTAGATTGATTTCTGTTACATTTTCTCGATTTGCGGGACTGGCTTTTTGTCAGGCTGTGATGCTGTCAGAGCGCGAAGCTTATTTTCAGGCAACAGGGTGGTTTTATCACTCTTCTCCAGCAATTTCGACTGCACATTCACGAAAACGTTGGGTCTCGCCTTGCATTTTGTAGTTCTCGTCGAAATTAGCTCAAGAACATGGAAGTTCAGCGCGTTAAACATAATGTCATCCATGATCTCGATGCACTCGCAGTAGGATTGCTTGATACCCATAAAATTGGCAGTCTTCACGGTCGGCTAGAAACCCATGTTCTTTTCCGTGACCTTCTTGTACCCTTCTGGCAGAATCATGTTCGGGTCCAGATCTAGCTTACGGTTGAACTCCTTAATGACTTCGGATTAGTTGAAATAGGCTGTATCGGGGTCGTCGAACAAGGCAGTGTTTTCACCCTTCTACTCGACAACAGATCGCAAGTACTTGAAGAAAGACTCCAAGATCTGCGCAGGCATCAAATTCTTCAATTCCTTTTTCTCGGAAATCACTTTGTTATCCGTCTTGATAGTGACTGTGTGAGGTCGGCAGTAAACCGTGAGTGCGAACTGCACCAAGTATTGCTGGAACCCATTGAAGTCCAGCTCTATGGTCTCTCTCTTCTTCAGTACTTTCATATTTAGCTACCTGATCAGAGCCTGGTTCTCATTGAGGTCGGTCAGGAAGAACAGTTTGTAGTCTTTAAGCAGTTTGATCGTCTCGATGGCAGAAATGGTTTAGCAACGCTGCATTTGCTGGTCGAAGTTGACTGCGTTCTTTGTTGTGAATCCAGTAGTCGTGTACTTGAGGAACAACTGCCTGATAACTTTGTGGTACTTCTTGAGGATGACTTCGATGAACTCCATATCTCTGGGCTCCATGAGGTCCATGTCGATCACTTCTACTTCTTTGGCATCCTTTTTGGCTTCGAGCCTCTTCTCCCAGTAGCCATCCTCCATGAGCTGTGCCTCGCCGCCGAAACCCCTCATGAACTTAATCTTCTCCATCTCTTTCTTGACCTGCAGCTTCTTCTTTTCTTCCTCCAATACCTTCAGCTCTGATTCTTTTTATTGGCGTTTCTTTTTTTCCTGGACAGAGTCGTGCAGAGACTAGAGATGCTTCATAACACTATCTGGGGCTGTCACTCGAGTTGGTATCCGCGACTTCACCGACTACCTCAGCGCTTGGGAATCGTTCATAACCTTGACGGACTCACTTGCCCTTTTCTCTTTGTTAGTGGTATTCTGTGTTTCTTCGATTTCCTTCTGGTTTCCATACATGCCGATGAGCTGGTTGATGCCGCGGTGTCCCTGCTTGTTGAACTGCTTGACCTGCAGACTCGTAGCCACGATGTAGTTTTTGAGCCTGTCGTTGATTTCTTGTTTGCCCAGAAGGATTATCTTTCGAATCAACTCGATAATCATATTCCTCATTTGGGCTCCGATGATCTCACTTTCAGCTTAGTTGGACAGCATCTTCGCAGCCGGCCCTCTTCGATTGCTTGACTGTATCGCTCCCCTCTCCACCGGCTTCTTGTTCTTCTCAGAAGCATAGAAAACAGACAGCAACGACTTCACCACTCTCGCCACAAAGTCCACAACCTCCACCCCATATCTCTGCACGATCTTCAGAATCACTGTGGGACAGAGGGTATTGGCGATACTCTCTTGCATGTATCTGAGTGCCACTTCGCCCAAGCTGATCGCATTTCTCACGTCCAAACCTTGAGCATTAACCACAGCAGTCATGAAGGCGTAGTCGAATATTTGGAGACCACCTTCGATTTTGGAGTAGCTCTAAATGAGGTAATTGAGGGGAATGCTGGGGAATCTGCGACAGGTGTCCAGGAAATTCTCGAGCAGGAACATCCGAAAGTCTTAGTTGTGTAGGACTTGGGTGAGGATGTTGGCAATCAGGTTGTACACTAGTTTGGCGGAAGGATTCTTGTTATCGGCCAGAGACACAAGCAGGTTGAACAGTTCAGTGGTCATACTATAGAACTCACCTGCCGGTCTTCCTTTCCACTCTCGTTTCAAACAGTTGATCAGTCTTCCATAAACTTCGTCATCGTTCTCAACCAGCTCAGGCATCGCGAGCCAGATCTGAGAAATGAACCTGAGAGAGGAGAGTCTCTGAGTTATCTTTTCAGATTCGATTGTGTCCAGCCCCTGCAGCGCTAAGTCAATCCACTCACTCAGCACTCCTGTTGCTTCCAGGATGTCTCTGATTTCCGACTCTGCGAAACATTTAAGAAGTGCTGAACTGGTGGAGAGCAGATCGCTGACCTCCTGAAATTGAGCCTTATAGTGTTTGGTTATGAACTCTGCGAAGTCGTCGCTAGCTATCTTGATAATCAGGTTGCCGAACTCTGAACCCAGCTTCGGATGCCTTTTGACTCCCAGAATTACCGTTAATAACCCTTTGCCCTAGCCGATGAACCAATCATAGACATCCAGACTCCCGAAGACATCCATCGTGAGGAGAGCTACCTATTCACTTTTGCTGACAAATCCAGGCTTGATAGCGTAGAGGCTAAATGACTCGCTCTTCTTATCTTCTCTAATGAGACTCTTAAGCTTAGGTAGATGAGCTTTGAGACTTTGGTAGAACTTAATTATAGGTGCGAAGTCATTCTTGAGTCCTTTGGCTATAACATGTGCTAAGTATTTATTCTGGTTGGTGAAGAGTCCCAACACTTCGGTGGGCGGCAGGTTCAGCGATTGGCACAGAAGTAGCAGCAGGAACTCAAGGGAAGTGTCGGCTGTGTTGGGGTTCTTCTTAGTATCGAATTTCGTGATGTCAATAGAGTCGTTTTTCTGCTGCTGGACGGGTTGTTATTTGGTGGTTTTGTCGAGAGCTTTGGACGGATTCTTTTTGATGGCTGAAGGTTGCTGGGCTCCAGCTGCAGGGATCGCAACAGCTGAGGAGTCAATAGAATACTTTTAGGAGAGTTGCTTCATGACTTCGACGATCATCTCATTGTCTCCAGCTACTATGAGGTCTTTGATTTGGGGATCGAAATCCATCCGGAGTGCAGGAAAGGATGCCCTGTGTGTTGCCAATGTCACAATGAATTAGGAAAATACCAAATATTATTCCAGTTTTGAGCTTTGAGGGCGGGGGTGCTGCCGTCCTTGACTCCCTCGATAGCTGCTGGAATTGTTTAATTATGGGACTTGAGCACAAGTCTGATGGTTTTGGCGACGAGGAAGCCGTTCTCGGTCTGGACTGAGTGGGTCGGCGAGAGTTACACTTTGTTCTTGTCGATGGATTTGCCTGGGACGGAGTTTGGAGGTGTTAGGGGGTGGGTTTACCTTCATTAGGAATGGCTTTGAGCGCGACCAGCCATTTATAGACTGAGTCAGTAAGGTGGACAACCATGGAGTGGGGTGTTAGTTGCGATAGGCCAAGTATTATAATTATATCCGGTGTCAGGATGAATTAGCAATATCCCATCCCATAGTACAATTGTGTAAAACATCAGGGTTCCTGGCATTCCTGCTGCCAGGACTCCACTTCTTCCAGCAACTAGTGCATTCTCTTCAGCAGCTCGAATACCCGTGCAGACGAGTGCACCTCTCCGCTGTTCTTCAGTCTCATCTATGAAAATGCTTGTTCCAGACTCTTCGTCCCTCCTCTCAGCTTCTCCAGGTAGAACGTGTACATCTCCCGACCCTTCAGCTCCACAAACATAGATATAACCAATAATGATGCTTACCTCCACCAGGTCCCTGTGCAACCGGCTGTTCTCATCCTTCCAATGCCTCAGTTCGTATGCGAACTCCCCCAACTTTTGATCGTATCGGTTGATTTGCTGTAGATATAGGTTTTTCTCTTGGTCTTTATCTCTTTCTTGCCTTTGGACCAGTTCGTTAAGCGTTTCTATTTCCTCTCTCAAGGTTTTGTTTTCCGTCTCCAGCTTTTACTTTGCCTGTGATGCCTATTCGGAAGTGAGCTACCTCCTGGAAAACCTCTTGGGAAGCTCCTGCGAGACCACCGATTCTTCCATCCGCATAATGATATTGTCCGTCTTTTTCCCTCCTGCTGATGTTGTCTCTGCACTCTTAGCTAAGTGTGAGATGGTCTCCCCAGCAATTGTCAGATGCTGCTCTAGTGATAGAATCGTATTCATGTGTCTTTCATTCTGTTTTCTTAGTTCTAGTATCTCTGTCTCCAGATCAGAGCATTTCCTCTCCAGCCGGAGCCCTGTCTATGTATTGTCTATGCCGATTGAAAATTTGTCTAATCTGTGGAATTATTGTTGCCTGGGTTGTGACTTAGAGGTCTCGTAACGGGCGAGCTCGGTTGCAAGACTATAGTTGATTTATGTCAGCTACATGATGCTCTTCTCGAGTTCATGATTCTTGAGGGTATAGAAATCCAGCTTTTGATTCAGCAGTCCAAGTTCCTTCATCGACTCATGGCCCTATGCCCTTTGGGATTCGATCATCTGCACATTGACCCGTAGATATGCTTCTTGATTGAGAATGTTGCTGCTTTTCTGGTACCAGTGTTTAGTGTTGCCGTGCTTAGCTCTGAGGGTTTCTGAGGTCTCTTGGGACTCCAGCAATGCCTGCTGAGTCTGCATCAGGCAACACTCAAAACTATCCTTTTCTCTCTGCAGGGTTAGGATCTATTCGGTTTGGCTGAGTATTCTTTGATTCAAAACACTTTGTTCCTGCTCGATCTGTCTTATCAGCTCTTCATATCGCTTCTTCATCTATCTATATTCTTTCCGTTCTGGTTCCTACTTGGTTGGCTGGGCTTTCGCTGCATCGAGATTGAATCGCCCCCCACTCGGAGGACTCTTTGACCTGCCTTCTAACACACTCGATTTAAAGTTCTGCAACTCCTGTTTTAGCTCAGCCAGCCTTCTCTATAGTTCACTGTTCCTAAACTCAAGCTGACCCACGTGGACCTTGTAATTCTCCATTGCAGTCTCTTGGGAGTTCTCCAAATCCATATTTTTTGCCCGTAGTTCGTCCCTTAGCTTTTGAAGCTCAGCAATTGTCGCTTCCTTGATAGCAAGGGATTGCTTGAACTTTGAAATTTCGAAGTCCTTCTGTGCGAGTAGTGAGGTTGAGGGAGAGCGGGCGAGGGCTTGGGAGAGGAGGAGTGCCCCGGTAGTGTTGGGCTGGCTGGCAGAACTGGCCAGAAGTTTTTAGCGGGGACGATTGAGCCTATCCTGCATTTCTGCTTTCTCCTCATGCAGCCTCTGAATCTCCTCATTCTTGTGGTTAATGATTTCTTTGTACCTCTCGAGTTGGAAAGCAGAGTTTTTGATTTATAGTTCGATATGGTCTGCAGCTTTCTCGCCCCCCGTCTTCAACCGGTACAGCTCCACTGCTTTTTCCTGGATGTCCTTTCGCGCACGATCTAGCTCTCCTTCCAACCGCACTAGCTCTTTCTCGTATAGCTGCTGCCTGTGCTCGTAATGGTGCTGCTGTTGCTGTAGCTGGGCATGTGCGTACGACGCAAACTCTGCATGACCTCTGTTCAGCGTTGCGTACTCCAGCTCAGCTTCCAGCTTGGATACGCGGGATAGGAGAGCACTGTTCTCCTACTAGTAGTGTCGATTGGCAGCGGTCAGTTTATAGATCTGGTGTTCGAGGTGTTGAATGGTGGTCTGCTCGTTCTCCATCTCGTGCATCAGTTTCTTGATCTCCTTGTCATATCGCCTATTCATTTCAACCAATTCCTGGTTTTCCTGCCTCATTGCTTCCATGTACTCCTCATACTTGTCCCGGATCATGGTTTCTTGCTGTGCTACCTGCAGCCCCAAGTTCTGGATATGTTATTGGTATTGGTGCAGGAGTTCAGGGGCTGACAAGTGGTCATTGTGAACAAGCACGCTGCTGGCATGCTCTTCCAGATGCTCATCCTGGGAACCCTGGGCATCCTCCTCCATGACAATGATGTCGCTACTGACTCGTTTGTGATGGGGATGTTCGTGCTAAGCAAGCATGTGCTCTGTACTTTCATAGGCATGATTGGAAGCCTGCAGAGCAAAGCTATTCTGATGATTAATTTGATTTTGACTTTGGGTGACTCCTCTCTTCAGACTCTGATCATGTAGGGCTAGATTGGTTTTGGGGTGTGCTTGGGAGCCATTGTACATGTTATTTGGTGTGCTGCTTCCTTCGTTCAATCTGGCCGCTGCAATTGTCAGAAACAGTATAGGGTAGGTCTTTACTTCGACTAGAGCTGTTCGAATTTCCCCCGAAGTTCCATCACGTCTGTCCTGCTTAAAATCTGGTGTTTCGTCAGGGGTTGATGTTGTTAGGAAGTGCGTGGCGTGACCGGCACAGATACTTGGATGGTGGTGATGATGGGAGTCTTAGGCAGGTGATTATGGGCGAGGAACGGCTGCAACGGTAGTGGAGGCACGTGGGGAGCGAAGTAGGCAGGCAGCTCACGGAAGGGCAAAGAGTTGTAGACGGGTCGCATAGTCCGAGACGGATGGGTGTCGGAAAATAAATAGATCAATTAATGAGCCTAAAAGTAGGAAAAGCCAGTAGACCAATAGATTATGTTTAGCAATCATTTTATTGAATATCTGCAATCACAGCACTCGGTTCATTTCTATTATTGCTTTAGAATGAACTCCGAATGCAGCAGCTAGGCCACTGTTGCCCTCTACTCTGGATCTCGTCGGAAGCACCGATGCAGAAACCTCTTCAGGTCTTCGTCCGTATCCTCCGGGATCAGCGGGATCTCCTCCGAGTCTCCAATCTTGAACACTGCTTCAAGTTAGTTTTCGAACCTCTTGTGATGCCAGGGCACTCGGGCTGTCAGCATCTCCAAAACTGCGCAGCCTACACTCCACACATCCGACTTCCGGCCGCTTCTGCCTCTAATGATAATTTCTGGAGCCATCCACAGCACACTACCCTTGAAAGAGTACTCGCCGTTCATGTAGTAATTGGCACAGGAGTTGGTGTGATCGAACTAGCGTGAACTGCCGAAATCTGATAGCTTGACTTCTCCGTCGCTGCTGATGAGGATATTGGAACACTTGATATCTTTGTGTATAATTTTGTTTTCATGCAGGAAGTTGACAGCTTCGAGCATCTGTTTGGTATAGACACGCACGCTTTCTAGCTCCAGACTTCCATAGTTCCGATACAGGCTCTCCAGTGTTTCCGGGAAGAAGTCCATGATGATCCAGGTCTCATTGGGCAGCTCCATGTATTCGTGGTACTTCACTATGTTGGCATGCTGAATTTTGCACATTTCCAGCTCTGTCTGAAGACTAGTCTTGCGTTGTGCAGACGACTCCGAGTCAAAAGCTGGGATTTTTTTGCCAGCCATAACCGACCCTGTCTCCAAGTCTAGAATTTTGTAGACCTAGCCAGTAGAGCCAATACCGATCAAGTGTCCTATCCTCCACCTGTCCTTTAAGGTGCTAGTTTGATGAGGGTCTGGCGGGATCGAAGGCACAAATATTTATTCCTCAATGGGTAATTGTATGGAGTCACCGATGGATTTCTTGGTCAAAATCCTCAGGATTTGAGTGTCTTTAAGGCTGCGATCAGGCTCCTGTGGAGGAGGTACATGGATAGGAACAATAGTCGTCAAGTTTGTCTTAATTGGGTTAGTTGCATTATTCGCGAAGATGTTATTTGGAACATTATTTATAGAACTTATGCGAGATCTAGGAGTGTTATTCGGAGAGTCCGGCTTGAAGATGCTCGTCGAGTGGGTGAGGGCGAGATTGTCTGCTTGGGCTAAGGGTGCTGGAGGGATAAGAGTGTTATTGCTGGGCAAGGGTTTCTTGGTTTCATAGAAGGGGTTGGTTTTGCGGTCAGAGAGGCCTGGGGACTGCCGCATTTTGTTCTGGTGTTTGATTTCAGGCAGGAGCTGTCTATTGACCATTCCTGAGGCGAGAAATGAGATTTCAGGGTGGGTACCTGACTTGCGCTAGAGAGATTTCTTGATGAGGATGTTGGTGCTGTTGGCATTGGCAAAGGTGTTGTCCTCTGGCTTGAGCGGGTGGCGGAGGTGAGGGTTTTGGCGGACGGGTGTCTGCTTTGGTCCCACATCTGCGAGGGGAGTATTCTGCATCTCGTAGGGATTATACCCAACTAATTATGGGATCGGCCAAAATGTAATCGAAGTCGCAACTTGCTTTATTAGATAACTCGGAATATCTTATCATCGCTGCACTACCCGTGCATCCTAGTCCTATGTCTCCATCGCGGCTATTCCCTCACTTCTTCGTGAACCAACTCCACACTTCTTTGGCCTTCGTCGCAACCTTTTACCCTACTTTTTCTGCTACTTCCTCCACTTTGTGCGCTGCCTCGCTTGCAGCCCTCCCCATCTCCTGCTTTATACGTTCCATCTCCTTTGCCCGCCGCTCTTTCTCCTCATTGTATCTCGTGTACTCCTCATACCTCCGCTGCTCCTCCTCCATCTGTGCTCTCTTGATGTCATTAATTTCTCTTTCGCGCTGTTTCATATGCTTCTTAAGTATATCCTCGACATCCGGGTACATGTTTCGAGGGTCATATCGCTGGTCCCTAAAGTCCTGCCTTTTTGTATTTCGTTGTTGCTTAAACACCTCTCTCATAAGCTCATCCTGAAAAGAAGGGTTCATCCATTAAGCACGCATCTGTTCCTCATACTTCTGTTGGTTCCGACGACGCTGGTACTCACGATAAGCTGTTTGCTGGCTATCGTAGGACGAGTTATCGCTGTATTGAGAGCCATACTGTGAACCTCGCCCTGTAGATGAATATGTAGAGGAAGATGAAGGTCCTGAGTGTGATGAATAAGGCCTAGACTGGGAGGAAGAAGAGGGACCTGAAGATTTTTAGCTGTCATATTGGGATTTGAGGTCGGTGTCAGAAAGGACTTGATAAGCCTCGTTGACTTCTTTAAAGAGTTATTATTTGCCTTTGATGGCATCGGGATGGTATTTCTTGGCGAGTTGGTAGAATGCCTTTTTGATGTCGTTCTGGTTGGCAGTTTTGGGGACGCCAAGGATTTTATAGTAGTCTTTGGCAAAGTTGATGGGGCTCACTCCGAAGCTGTATCGAAGCGAGAAAAGTCTCATCATGATGCCCAAGATGCTTTAAATGTTATAACTCACAATATGACCAAGACGCAGAACCATGTACTTTGCCACTTTAAAGGAGCGTTAAAATTTAATGGGGAAGCAACAGGCCCTCAGAAATTACCCATTATAAGATCTATATCCTTGTCACAACCCACTAGATTCTCCTACGAACTACTTCGATAATTCATTCTCCCTAATAATCCTATCTATCCTATCTACATACCATCTTTACACTACAGCATGATCGAGAGAGCCATCACCTCCACTGCTGGTTATGACCAGTTCTGTTTCTCTCTCAAGCTTACAAGGCTCATTTCTGCCACTCCAAGACAGCTCAACTTCAAAGCTTCTATTCACAAGGGTACTCTCCCCATATGCATCTGTTTTTAGGACTCGTGTCTTTGGACGAAACCAAGCAGTCCTACCGGCTGGAGGGAACCGTGAGTGAGTTGGAAGGAGCAGGGTTGAACTTTAACCTGCCTAACTACAATGCCAAGCGTGCGGTGTAGTTCCTGCTTCAGATCAGCGACATAGATGGGAACTAGAGAGTAGGGGCAGTGGCTTTTAATAGTAGTGAGTTTATCGAGGAATTCAAGATAAACCAAAAAAACTATTTCGAGAGAAAGGTCGACCTCGATAGCAATTTGAGCTTAGAATATGTGTTGTTCTTGGAGAAATCCCGTCTCGCACTCATCAACTCTATCAAGCAGATTGAGTCTGAAAAAAGTATAGCCTAGGATAACTCTCCCGCAGAGATTATTCTCGCCAGTCCTACCCCCAAACCCACAAAGTCCAGACCTACCCAGTCCAACGCTCTGACTCCCCTTATCACCTAGCAAGCTTCTTCACTCAGTCAACACGTGTCTGTACAGCTTGAGGGCAAACCTAAGACGACCCAAACAAGAGGAAGTACTCCGATGAATCCTGTTGATTCATTCGGCAAGAAGTCTGCAAAAGCTGATACTCCCAGCAAAATGCTCGAGAGTACTTAATCGAAAGTAGGAACATCGACTGTGTAAAAATAGGGGGACAGTAGGCGAGCATATTCGAAGAAAACACAGTCGATATTGGTGGCATCCCACGTCAAGCAAGATAAACAAACAGAGGAGGATGAGAAATAGACATTAAAAACACCAGAAAAAGGGCAGAGTCGCTCGAAGCTGGGAGCGATAATAGTGCTTGCAGTACTGTTCTTCGTATTTTTCGCACCGAAGATCTTCCGAGGGAGCCACAAACAAAAGAAGGAGCGCAAAGGCAAGAAAGTGTGATAAAAATGGGATCTGTATGTCCTGCGGTACTAATGAGTTCTAGACTTCCAGTACATTGATTATTCAGGGCATTATCCTGATAGAATCTAAATAAAGTTGACCTAATCAGATAGTAAGGCACTAGACGGTGGACAATTATTGTTTATTTTTATGGGCCTGTGATCAGCATCTGGGTCTTTTAATTTAGGTCACTGGTTTTTTACTGGAAAAAGGCATGAACTACTGTTTTTTGGGCTCCCACTGGATATCGTTCCAGAAATATCCAACCCTGTCCCCTCCAACTTTCTCAGGCCTCTAATCATTTTTATATGCTTTCTGAGGAGCCTTAAAGCGTTACAGCAAGAATGCACTCAAACCAGCCATATTCTCAGAACCCCTTAGAATATGTCTTGAGCCTTATCACCACCTGTTAAATATCAAATAGGCAACTAACAGTACTTTTTCCCATAACCCGATTTAAAAATATTGACTCCTTCACCATGACCTCCTCCTCTTTATGCTTTATATTGGCCTTGGCTCTTCTCCACATATCGTTAGCTCAGACCTGCAACTCAGGCTGTTCTGCCTGCTCTCCTAATAAGCAGACTTGCTACGCTTGTACTGACTCCTTCATGGCCAAATTTAAAGATGGCACATGCGCACCCATAAGTTTCCCCGTTGACAACTGTCTTGTGTATCAAGCTGACAATATCTGCACAGTCTGCGTTCCTGGATCTTATGTCGAGAGCGGTATTTGCTTACTAAATCCCTCTGGCTGTATCGAGTACCGAAACCCTCAGAAATGCTTGCGGTGTGGCTTTGGGACCAAGCTGGTGAATGGTACATGCAAAGGTGTCCTGAACTGCCGGAACTATGACGAGGCGAACGACAAGTGCAGTGAGTGCGAAGAAGGGTTCTACGGTTTTGACGATGGTATATGTTTTCCCGAGAACTGCGAAGGGACCGACATCAACATCGGTGGATGTCTGAGCTGTCCACCTAACTACTTTTTAAACTCGTACACCTGTGTGTCTAGCTAGTTCCTGAACTTAGTTTCATCAGGATGTTCTGTGATTAATAAAAACGGAACCTGCAGGATGTGTGCCGATGGCTACAGACTCGTCAACCAAACATGTACGCTCGTTAGACGACCCCCTCCAGCAGTTCAAATCACCCCTCAGCGTCCTATCTCTCAACCCACATCTACTCAGAACTCATCCTCGATTCAATAGAATCGATTGCCTTCCCAAGTCCCACCTCCTCCTGTAGCTGTTCAAGTCCAAACTCCTCAGAATTCCACAGTCAAACCCTCAACGCAATCTGCCCAATCTGAAATCCTGCAAGTTGCGGTTACTGCCGTTCAAGTATAACCCCTCATCAATCAAGGCCAAATGCCTCAGACTAAAAATCCACAGATGAACACTTCAAATCAGAACATAACAACTTCAAGTTCGACCACAAGTCTGCCAGCCCCGACGGCGAAAGCTCAAAGTTCAGCCGTTCCAAATGTTGTGCCTGCACTAGATTGTCAGATCTATGACCCCAACAATAGATCGATGTGTTCTGTGTGCATGAGAGGATTCCTTTTGCGGCCTAACAAAACCTGTGCTCCTGGCCCAATCGATAAATTCTGTCTAAGCTACGGCCCAACAGGTTCCTGCGTACTCTGTGCACAAGGCTATTTCAAGCGAAACGTGTGTGTACAGATTCCTCAAGAATGCCTCAACCCTGATGTAGCATTAGGAACCTGCGGTAACTGCACCCTGGGCTTTTCTTTAGATAATGGGCGATGCAATCCCGTAACTTCACCTGATCCTAGTTGTGTTTGGTACTCCAATCAAAGATGCCAAGCCTGCAGTTTCGGTTACACCCTTGGGACGAATGGGTTATGCCTAAAAACTAGCATCTACTGCTTATCAACAGATCCCGCAACTGGAAACTGCATCTATTGCCACGACAAGTTCGTGGCTTCCGGACGGGACTGTGTTGATCCCCATTGCTCTGTGAATGTGGATGGCTTCTGCCCTCAGTGTATCGAAGGATATGAACTTATTGACAACGTCTGCGAAATCACTATACCGATCCCTAATTGTATGAAACGGGAAAATGGTAAATGCATAGAATGTGAAAAGAGATTCTATGTCAGTGATAATCAGTGTGGAGCTGTGAACGAGCGTTGTGACGGGTACAACACTAGTACTGGTTCATGCATTACTTGTCGAGCCGACTCGAAACTGATGGACAACCTGTGTGTGGACTCTAATTGTGAGATAGCTAGCACTGCTGGCTGTGCTAAATGTTCTGTCAGATTCTTCCTTTCAGGCCAGTTATGTAGTCGGATCCCGATTGAAAACTGTGAAGTCTATCTTAACAATCGTTGTACTAAGTGCTCGGATAAATTCTCACTCGTTCAGAACCAATGCATCCCCGTCGATCCATTCTGCACTTCCTTCACACCTGCAGGCACCTGTCAGACCTGTTCGACTGGTATGTCCGTCCAAAATGGTTCTTGTTCTCCTGCCAACTGTGTTTCCAGCGCCCAAGGAAAATGCCAGCAATGCAACCCTAAATACTTCACAAATGCTATTGGCCTATGTGATGTCATTCCCGTCGAAAACTGTCTTATCTTCAGGAACGGAATATGTACAGGCTGTACACCAGGTTTTGCCGCGAGTACGAACGGCTCATCATGCACTCTTGTGGTCGTCCCTCCTCGGATCAATACGACGACGAACCCATCTTCCAATTCTCCACAAACACCCGTTTCGCAAGATCCAAACTGCAGGGAGTTTAGGGATGGAGTGTGCTTCACCTGCTCCAAAAACTACTACAAGAAGGATGGTCAATGTGCGGCCGTGTCTGCGTTGTGTAAAACCTTTGATAATAGCACTGGAGGGTGCACATCCTGCTATCCTGGGTATACCCTCACAGGAACCACATGCATTGTGCCGCCCAAAAAGAGCGACCCCAACTGCAACACCTTCAAGAACAACACTTGCACTGAATGCTCCAGAGGTTACTACATGGGCTCAAATGGACTCTGTGCCAAATCCAATGATAATTGTTTTACCTTCGATAAGAGCAATGGTAAGTGCCTCACGTGTTACTTAGGCTTCTCGATCAGCAATGGGTCTTGTGTGCATTCCTCACTGTTGGATCCTAATTGTCGGCGCAACAGCATCGCTGGATGCTTGCAGTGCGTGGATAGATTCTTCCTGAGAGACAAACTCTGTGTCCCATTGACCAAGAACTGTCTCGCCTACGATAATAGAACAGGCCTTTGCACTTCTTGTAACGGCGTCATGCAACTCGTCAATGGAGACTGCACTGTCCCTCGTTCAGATGACCCCAACTGTATAGCCTCGGACATCTACGGAAAATGCCAGAGATGTAGACCTGGCTTCTACTGGAAGAAAGCTGATGCCAAATGCGCATAGATTAGTCTACTTTGCTCAAGCTTTGATTAGGTCAATGAAGTATGTGTGGAATGCTTGGCAGGGTACTTCTTACAGGATAACGAGTGTATCTACCCATCAATGGGTCTGGACGAGCATTGCGTGAGGTACGATAGCAGTTTCTGCATGACTTGTTCGAACGGGTATTACCTGTTCAACTACTTCTGCACTGGAGTGGACGCTAATTGCTTGAGGTTCGACTACGCGAATAGCGTGTGCGAATCCTGTCAGGTGGGACAACCGATTGGTCCTAACTGCCTTTGATATCTAGAGTTTGTGATTTATTGTTTACCAATAGTAGTATTTACAAAAGCACAAACCATCATATAAACTAATTACAAAATGGACTAGTTATCAGCTCTTACCCAGCGAAAACAGGTCCGCTAACTTACTGGTTTTGGATTTCAGCTTCACCAAGCTTCCTTGGAACACCCCGCCCTTCCGCGGAGGAAGCTTCTTGTTTCTAATCGCCATTAAGTCATGCCTAACCAGCCTCAGCTTTTTCAGATTTGCGTTTAGTTCCAAAGTGAGTACATCATTCAAATAGCTCGGAGTCAGTGTCACCTACTTCTATTAGCTCCTCTTCTTATTCGACTTGCTATGAAGCTCAAAACGGCTATCCGGTGCTTCTGCGATATTTTTGACGTAGTCAGAAGTTCCATCACTCTGGAGAAGGTGTAAGTTGACATCCGTGAAGTTCTTAGAGTTGCGATTCTTGCAGCTGAAGATGGTTTTGGAGGCTCTGGGATAGCGATTGGGGGTTGGGAGGGTTCTTTGGGGCTGGGGTGAAGTTCGGGGGAGGGTAAAGGGGTAGGATGGGAATTCAAGAGGAGAGATTGCGAGGTATCTGCGCGAGGAGATATGGGAGCTATTGTTTCTTATCATGATTGAATACTATCTATAGAACCAGTCTGTTTTTCGAAAAATAAAGAAAATCACCTATACAAATCACTGACTTAACTCTTCTTTCGTATCAGCATCACCCTACTATGTCTGCCTCAAATTTACCCCAGATGTCCTTGCCCTTCACGCCCAACTCTGCCTCGCACTCCTTCCACAGCCCTACGAACCGCCAGTACTCAGCCTTCCTAATCCCCATATGCTTGTGCAGCTCCCTTAACTCTAATTCCTCTTCCAAAACGTAGGGACCTCCCATGGCCACAGTCACAAACTGCTAGAATCTGCGGGCAAATTGAGAATCCTATTTGAGGTTTTCAGGGCTATAGAATTTGTTGAGGATTGGGTCTGCCTAAAGTTTGCGTAGGAGTCTATTCACGAGTTCTTTTTATCGACCAAAGATGGGGGATTCAGTGTCATGAGTTGTGCTGGTTTCCTTGAGTAGCTTATCGCGAGCGTAGTTTTTTTCGTTGTGAATGATTGGTTGTTTCTTGTCCTTCAAAGGTTTGCGGATGGTTTTCCGAGAGACGATGTAGCCAGCTAGTTATATTGAGGCGAGGACGGCGAGTCCGAGGACAATCTTCTTCTGGAAGGAGAGGTCTGAGATTGATGTCTTGAGGGCGGACCACCTTTAGGCAAGTCGATCCATGGATTGATCGCGATTCCTATCTGAGTATTAAAAATGATATAATGCCAGTACCCATAGCTTTCCTGCGATAGAGTGTTCACGAGTTTCCGATCTATTAGCCAGCATGTTGCATCTCTGATAATTTTTCGCCTCTCCTCAGTAATCCCTTTCAATAATGTCTTGGCTAGGCTTTATAAAATTATTCCTCATACTATAAACATCTCTGGAACTATCCTGTCCACTATGGCCTTCGTATATCGACAGCAGCGCAGACCTCTACATCCGCCCTCCACCCCTCACCGAGGGCCAGGTACCACTAATACCCGATATACTCTATCGCTTCTGACTCAAATCAGGTTACTATTAGTCTTAATCTCTGGTATCAGATCAAACCAGTCTGCCCCAAGCTTATGTGCCGTTCGGAGTGATGGAGGAGCGAGTTAAATAACCAAGGCCAAAATAGTCAACGCTGGGGCCTGTTCAATACGATGTGAAAGGGCGAAAGAATACACCCTAAAAGATGGTATTGTTAAGTACAAGTAAGGGGATCACCATACAAAAGAAGGTGAATGAGCAATTCATTTTCCGGTCTGGGACTAAACGATTCGAAGAGTCAAAGGGATTGAAGCCTTGTCCTAGTCCTGGCTAATAGTAAAAACACTAGTTTGATTGGAATGAAGCAGTTACTCGTAGTCTCGCGACCAGCGCCCCATTATCCACGATATTCCGAGGAACAAGCCAACACTCATCCACATACTTACAAGCTTGAATAAGTATCAGAACATCCCTTCGATTCCGGCCGGCACTCAATCATTTGGCTATATTCAAGACTAAAGTAATCCCAATAAATTTATGATTGATCGCTCTTTAGTTTAGACAACCAGCTCAAGCTCAATTAACCCCCTTTCTAGATTCTCAAAGGGGACAGAAGCGACTCAGTTGGACCAGGGCACTATCAAGTAGCTCCCAGCCCGACCCATAGAATACGAGGACTAAGTTGGCACGACTCCAGAGTCCCCAAACTTCAACTAATCAAATCTACAACTAATTAGAAATTGGGTCCCGGTTCTTACGACCCCGAATCCGGTTCATCGCCTTTACGTTCCAAATCCAATGCTATGAACAGAAGCTTCAAGAGCGAGATGACTCCAAAGAAAGAGACATCCGGAATGGTTTAGAGCACAGGCTCGGCATCTAATGCATAGCTTCACTTCAGACTTGAAAGGTCCGCTGAGCCAGCATCGATTCCCTACAACTCAAGTCAGACCTATCGAGAATCTAGCACTTCTGGGCCTGGGACTCACCTAAGCCTCTCCTTAAAGAAGCCTGCGCTAGCAAAGATAGACAAACATTTTGGATCAACCAGTAGCCGATTCGCTGATGCAAGGAAACAGCATGAGTTGGGCCCTGGACAGTACACGACTTCTCTTAAATTCTCAGCTAGCAATAGTGTCCCCATCATCAGCCAGAAGCCCCCTTTTAATACAGGAATAGGAAAATTTGAAGGTGCAGGGATAAGTGCGAGTAAGGAGGGAGCCCCAGGCCCCGGAACTTACGAGCCTCGGGTTACCCTGTAAGATCGGCTGGTCTAGAAGATTCAAAAAGGCTATCAGGGGATGTTCGGCTCGACTGATGAAAGATTCAAAAAGATATCGGTAAAAGATCCCCTCGGACCAGGTATGTACAGCAGTTTGGATGAACCGAAGCATCAGCATACCGTGGTTAGTTCTATCTTCAAGTCGAAGACTGCGAGAACTTTATAACCAATAAGAAAGTCGGATGTCCCCCCACCAGGCACCTACAACGTTGACATATTTGACCTGAGTAA
The DNA here is from genome assembly GCA_023053545.1 of Lepidurus packardi. Lineage (NCBI taxonomy): Eukaryota > Metazoa > Arthropoda > Branchiopoda > Notostraca > Triopsidae > Lepidurus > Lepidurus packardi. Next base: position 74,956 of record JAKZAN010000105.1, read on the forward strand.
AAGGGTGATCAAGTAATAAGAGGAAGACCCAGAAGTCGCAGCCAAAAAGCCAGGGTTCGGGGTCGGAGCAGAGAGATTCAAATACCCCACAGCCAAAGCAGGGACAATTGAGAATTTGCCTATTTTAGATATCCCCAAAGAAGGGCGAGCGAAAAGAACTTTAAGCATTTGTTATGAGGAGTGTGAGAGAAGGAACGTGGGGTTCAATAGCAGCGAGCCTCGGATGAAGATGAAAGGTGGGGAAATGCCAGGCCCTGCATAATACTGCGGAAAGGGACTAGAATGGAAAAAGAAGACGTTCAATATATTGTTCGCTGACTAAGGGAGAATGATTCATATGCTGTGATGGAAAGTATTGGTGCATTTGTGTTTCTTCGGCAAAACCTTATTAGAATATGTAACTAACTTAGAACCTGTTTAAATATTCACTTTATAATACAAATACCCATATTCTCTCATCCTCCAATCTACGGCCTCCATGCTCCACGCATATCTCGAAAGTACCCTTCCTCCCTTCATTCTCTCTTTACTCCTCTAGACAAGGTCATTCACACTCCCGAAGGACTCACCCTCCTCCTCTACTACCTCAAAAACGACCCTCAGTTCCACTCTGCTGTCAACCCGTTCTGGCTCATGTTCCCCAGGAACACCGAAGGACTCATCAGCAAAAATGACATCCTTGAGGTAACTAACCTCCTCAATCAACTGTTTTTTTGCAATATTGTTTATAGCTCGGAACGCTTCTCTTCACTGCGCTTTTTCCACAACTGGACTTGGCAAGACACAATAAGATGGCCGAAGATGCGCTCAATCGACTAGCGCCCCATGGCAGATACCACTACGATAGCTTCTGCGAGTACCTGCTGACGATATGCTCCCACTGTATCGAGAATATTGACGTGCGGTCGAGTGTAGCTCTCATGGGTCAACTCTTCAGAAGAGTGACCGATATGACAATCATGGACTGCACGAACCAAAAAAGCATGGTGATTCCTTATAGTCTTCAGGTGCGCTTCTACCCTAAGGACAATGTGGAAAGAGTGGCTTTGGATACTAGCGTACACAAGAACGTACTTCCGAATATCATCTACTATGAAGAAGAAGTCTTCTACGATAAAGACCTCATAATTAATGACTAGACACGCACCATTGTTCATGTGCTGAAGAAACCCTAGCATATCGTCCCCCTAGGCTACCCCTCCGAATGTGTGCTGTGGGATCTAACTAACAGTGATGGCTTCGAGCCCCAGGAAAAGTATAAACTGCATCCTCAGGAAAAGATGAAGGTTCGACAGATTGAAATTGAGGCTATCTTCGACTAGAAAGCAATAGATTCGCTTAAAGACTCACTACTCAACAAGGAGCCCATGTATAGTCAAGGTGTTCTGCATAAAAGCCTGCCTATGTATGAGGGCAAACTGTTCGGAACCAGCAATGTGGAGTTTTATCGTACATGCGAGCATCTGGCACGTCCTGCATTTTTTGAGCAGTTGAAGATGGTTGGCTCAGAGAAGGTCAAGTTCTTCAACATTCTGTCAGACTTCCATGACCGTAACGAGTTTGGCATCGACGAGATTCACAACGTGGGATAGAAGTGGCATCGCAAGAAAAAGAGGGATATGCTCGGAGACGACAAGCAGAAAGTCATTAGGAAGGAGGATGTCAACCCCGACGAGTATATGAAACAGTTGTCGCTCAACATGTTCAACAAAAATATCCAGTATCTCAACCTCAAGAGAGTCCAAGCTCAGAACGACTCCCTGAAGGACAAGCTGAAGACGACACTCGAAGAAGACAGATTCATCAATCTGGATAAGTTCCTATCGGCCTCCGATATGCTGCCCTGGGACAATAATGACCCCTTCCACCAAGACATCATCGAGTATGCCAAACAGACTCCGCTGCAGATCCTTCTGTTCGGCAGACCCAAGTGCGGCAAGACCACTCTGGCCAAAAATCTTGCTAAGACCTACGACCTCGTCCACATTTCAATGGAGAATGCAATCCAGAAGATATTCGAGAGACAAAAGTTCTTCGAAGAGAATCCACCTGAAACCGATGAAGATGGTAATCCCAAGGATGGCCTTTCTCCTCTTGAGAAGTGCATCTTGGAGGTTCTAAGCCAGGGAAATAGAGTCGATGATCAGGACTTACTCGACCTGATTAACCGCGAGATGAAAAGTATGGCAGTGACTTGCAAGGGCTTCGTCCTCGACCTGCCTCTCGAATACTCTGCTTTCGACTGGGTCAGCAAGATCATCGAAAATAAGTTATACACACCCAAAATAGGATGCAAATACTTCTCGCATATCATCGAACTTGAGCAAACAGACGAGGAATGGAAGATGTTCTCGAGTGGGGTCATGCAGAGGCAAGAAGATCTGTCCCTGTCCTCCACCTATGAACGATATATGTTGGCCAAACCCAAGCCTCCACCTGCAGAGGATGAGGAGGAAGAATAACCGCCAGCAGATGGAGAGTAGAAGCCCGTATTGCTAGAAGCCAATTTGATCAGGACTAACAACCAGCCAGTGACCAGCGCAGCTAAAGTGCACCTGTTCTTGACGCACATCCATCCGCGAAATCATCTTAAGATGAGGGTGTCGGGCAAAAATATTGCAGAAATCATGGCTACATTAAGCACCAGCCTGTACAAAATCCCTCTGGCCAAGAAGCTGGAAGGTGCTGACAAGGAACTTCTCGGAGTAGGTCTGGAAGAAAAGAAGTTGTTCAGGAAATGGAGTGCTTGGGGGACCATTGATCCTGTGGAGCTCAGTAGGCAAAAGCTGATTCCCGGAAAGAGCGAGTTTGCTGCAGAATATGCAGGAAGAGTCTTCCTCTTCGAGAACAGTAACAACCTTGATGCCTTCCTCGCACTGCCCAGGCGTTACTTGACCACCCCTCCTAAGCTGCCACCCACCTTTAATCTAGTGATTAGCGGACCTCGCAAGTCAGGCAAGAGAACCATAGCGAAGATGATCTCAGAAGTCTACGGCTTAAAAATCGTGGACGTTGAGAAGATTGTTACCAAGAAAATCATGCAACAGAAGGGGTTTACTGAGCCCATCCCTAGTAACCCTGCTCCTAGGTCCACTTCAGTTCATCTTTCTGAACCTGAATGGAAAGATTTTTCAAAGGGCAATGGTCTTGCGGCCAAAGATGTGCTGCCTGTTGTCTTCTTCTAGTTGGGTATCAAGATGCAGAAAAAGCCTCAAGACTGGGGCATCTAGAGGACAGAGGAAGAAAAGGCTCAACTTGAGAAGGAACGTGAAGAAAAGGAAAGGGAAGAAGCGAATAAGAAAAATGCTGCTGCGAAGAAGAATGTGAAGAAGAAAGAGAAGGAGCCCAAAGAGGAGGACAGACCCAAGACCACTCCTCTCGAGGATATGCTCCTGAAAGATATGATCCCTGAGGTGAACTTTGCAGGCAAGCTCGATGAGACTCGTGGGTTCATCATTCTCGGCTATCCCAACAATTAAGAACAGCTGCAGGCACTTAAAGGCTTTAACATTCCCATCGATAAGTACATTCTGCTTTCTGAAAACTCAGAGGAGAACCCCAATAAGACTCTGTCTCAAAGACTTAACGAGACTGAGACGGAGCAGCTGGCAGCCTTCAGCACAGCTATCGCACCCGTTAAAGACGCCCTTGGAGAAGAGATTTTTAAGGAAATCAACATCAATGACACCCCAGAAAAGATTGTCATCAAGATCAGAAATCTGATTGATCCCTTTTTCTCAAAGCCTGATGACGATGCTCTCAATCGTGTAAGTGCAGACGTTCAAGAGGAAGACGACCCAATCCAGTGGGGATTCTGCGAGAAGTACTGTCCTGTGGTCTTGAAAGAAGGGTGGTTAGTCAAGGGCAAAGAAGATATGGAGTGTGGAGTTGAGGGTCGCCGGTACAGGTGTTTCGGCTAAAAGGAGCTGAGCGAGTTCAAGCAATACCCGAAGGCCTACGTCAACGAAAAGAACCTGGATGTGCCTCCGCGTATTCTTTTCATGGGCATACGAGGAGTAGGGCTGAAGACGGAGCTAATCAAGATCAATCAGAAATACAAGATCCCTATTTTGAACCTGAAGGAGAATCTTCTCAGTCAGCTTTAGAACGATAAAATCAGGCGGAAGACTGACCGCTACTATAACAAAGGGTTCAAGATTCCTGAATTCGATGAGGAGGGCAAACAGATCGAAGATGCTGAACTCAATGAAGAAGCACCCGACTTCGACAAAAAGACTAATGAAATCAACACGATCAAGCGTACATTCGAGGGCATGCAAGAAATCCTCATCAATGGCAACTTCTTCGACGTCGAAGAAAAGGTCGAGACTCCTCTCGTGGAATTACTTTCAGAGGCCAGGAGATTGCCTGAAATGGTGGTCATGCTGAAGGTTGATGAAAAGAGGTGGATCCCTAGAGTGTTCGACACAAAAGCTATTCAAGAAGAACACGAAAAGATCGTCAATCAACTCAAGGAGCAGCGTGAGGCCGAAAAAGCTGAAGCACGAAAGAAGGCACTGGAAGCAGGATAAGAGTATCAGGAGCCTCAGGAAGAAGAAGAACTTGGAGCTCCAAAGCTCGAGGATATGATTGCAGAAAGGAAAGAAAAGTTAGTGGCTCAGAGATAAGCTGATCTTGCCAAACTAGAAGAATACTCCGAAGCTTTCAAGGGTGTAGGAGTTGATGTCGTGATGCTCGACTGCGAAAGAGACGTGCAACACGTGTTTGATAAGATCGTGTACGCTATCAAGCCTTGTTTGGAGAAGAGACAAAGCAGGTGGAACCAAGTAGACATGCTCAAGATTGCTCCTGAAAGAGTGTCCAGCTTCCTCGATAACTTCATTGTGAAGGAGTCTCGTTTCGGGAAACTCAATCCTTTGACCTTGATGCGTCCTGTGAAACCATACCCTCTTGTCTACAAGCAAAGGGTATATTATTTGGACTCTGAAGATCAGAGAGAAGAAGTGATCGAGAAAGTAGAGCTGTTGAGATCCAATAGAGCTGTGCCAAGAGATGTCCCTATCGTACCTGTAGTCTACATTCTAGGCAAGCCTAAAACTGGAAAGAGTTGTTTAGCAAAATCTCTCTCTAAGAAGACGGGGATGGTGATCGTGAAGATCACTGAAATCATCGAGCAGTTTGCTGCCGAGCATTTCGACCCAAGCATTACTCGAATCGTAAATGCTCTTAGAGTGGGAGAGACCCTGACTGACTAAATGATGATCGACTTGATTGAGAGGCGAGTCCAGATGGCTGACTGCCAGAAGTATGGCTGGATCCTCGATAACATGCCAAAAAATAGAAACCAAGCCGAATTACTTTCGAGGAGAGGCCTTGGGGCAACATGTGTGCTGAGCATCCAGCTATCCGACAACGACATCAAGAAGCGTATCCACTCAAGCGAATGCAGAAAATACGGATATGATCCTAGCGTCGTCTTCGAAAGACTAGTCAAATACCAAAGCAATCAGACAATTCTGGAGAACTATTTTGCCTTGAAGCACAACAACCTCAAATACCTCGACGGACGCCTCAGCAAATGGGGACTATTGGACACATCTGCGTTGTTCGTTGCCGAAACCGTCAAGTGCAGGTACAACCTCATCAGGAGCTTAGTGTGTAAAGAACCTTGTGGCGCTGTGGGCGTGGGTCTAAGCTTCAATGCTCTGCTCAACAACTTGTCTGAGTGGGGCACTCACTGTCTGGTCATCTATAAAACACAGAGAGAGTATGCCAATACTGGCCTGGTGCAAGCTAAGTATCTAGCCCACTATAAGAAAAAGATCTACTCCCTTGCCAGCGAAAAGGAGTATCAGGATTTCCTGGCCAACCCCGACCTTTATATCACTGGCGAGGTTCCTGCCGGTTTCACCCCTCCCGAACTACTCTATGCCCATCAAATACCAACCTATTATGACAAAGTCGAGAACAAAGGCTACTGTATGGTTGAACTCACTAAAAAGGGCCTACTCAAAGGAAACCCTGCTTTCACCATTCTATACAAAAAAAAGGTCTACGGACTTGGTAAATCTTCCAACATCAAACACTTCTTGAGGAACCCCAGTGCGTATGAGATGTCCAAACTTCAGGACAAGTTGCCTGTTGAGTTCGATAAGAAAAGCTAGCTAAAGAAGATTGCGAAGAGGAGCGACTGTACAGCCTTCCTCGAACACCATTTAGGCAACATCATGATGAGAGTGTTGGCTCAGCTGGGATACCGAAGGCTCAAATACCCGACGCTGTCTTCGAAAGAAACTGCCTTGAAGTTTTTAGCGATCAGTCTGAAGGCTAACAACCCCAACAAAGATGAAGAGTATAGGAACAAGTACAAGGAAAAGCTGGAGAAGTTCATCAAGCACTGCAGCTACCCGCAGGAACTACGAGATGAGTTCAAGAGGAAGGAGAAAGCAGGGGAAGAGTGGAAAGAGTGGGATCAGGAGAACGTGCTGAAGCTGTGCGAAGAGTACCACGACTTCCTGGAAGAGCTGAAGGTGGCAGATAAGAGCCAATACTTCTCGCAGTTTATCAGCTGATGTTGTGTATGACGAGACTTAATGGACTGTCCTTAGATAATGGAATAATCTCGAACCATCAAGCACATTTATTAATCAGAGTGTATGTATAATATTGGCCTATAATAAAAGAATAGAACGGAGCCAGGAGAACTGCCATGACCACCCTCGAAGATATCAAGATTGAGACCATTGAGTTTGACTGGATCGAGAGCTGCAACAAAGTCAACTATCTTAAAAAGGCCATCAGAGTCATCGAGCAGGACGGCGACTACTACCCTGACCTCAAGGAAGCCTGCTGGAAAAGAATCGAACAGCTCGATCCCGCCCAGAGGCGCAAAGTCTTCCAGAACAGCATCAGTTTTGAGAAGAGGCAGGAACTCCAGGCAGAAATCGACGAGTGGGAGCAGTCCCTGACATCCACTGATCGCAATAACAAGAATGTCTTTTAAGATAATAAAGATTCTGTGGAAATCAACCCTGAAAGCTATTTCAACGCCAAAGCCTAGACAGACGCACAGCGACGTACAAGAGAAGCAGAGCATGAGCGAAATAAAGGCAACGAGGCTCTCAAAAGCAAAGACTTCGACGAAGCCATCACCTATTATAGCAAGAGCGTCGAACTCGACCCTACCATGAGTGCCTCTTATTGTAATAGGGCCCTCGCTTATCTCAAGAAAAAAGGTAACAATGAAGCTGTGAGATTCTGGCATGATGCCTAAACATAGATTTCAGCAAGACACTCGAAGACTGTGATCGGGCACTGAAGTACAGTCCCAAGTATACCAAAGCACTTCACCGGAAGGCTAAAGCCTACGAAGGATTGCGTAAGACTTCATTTTCTAATGTTTTTAGAGAACAAGGTGGACGCGTACTACTGCTTCAAAGAGGCTCTGGCACTGGAGCCTGAGAACACAGAGCTGAACGGGGAGCTGAAGGAACTGCGAGAGTCTATGAGCGAGGAGGAGAGGAAGAAGGTGGACACAGGTATGCTGACGACCAACCAATTCAAAAGGATCACGATCGAGGAGGACGAGGATGAAGAAGACAGTTGAGTTCAGATGTAAACAATGTGTATAAGTAGGACGGATAGTTAAGTCTTATTTTCTGAGTAGAAGAGTATATAGGGTGCCAAATCAGAAATTTCTTAGAGTTTATTTAGATTTTCCATACAACTATAGGTCTATTGGCTTCCCCTACGAGCACATGACCGGCAGTCTCTTCACCAACCAGAGCACCTTCAAACGCGCCTACGCCAAAATCATACACAACGTCCTCCGCAGGCATAAGTTCACCAAACTCAGCTTCATCATCTGCGAGTTCATCGAAACTCTCCAGATGATCTACCTGTGCCTCCACCCCCGCCTCTCCTACAATGCCAACATCCCCCACCTCGACTACATCACCAACATCCTCAGCTACCTCCACTCCGATCGCTTTATCACCTCTGCTAACGACTATCTGATTTATCTGCTGATCGAGTACGTGATCTGTGGAGCGCTTTTCTTACTTTTTTTTCGCCTCGCCAAAGTGATTTCTAGAAATTCATACTGGGGAGAATATGAACTGATGGACGAACTGGGACTGGAAGTCATCAACGTTTTTATGCTTATCATCAAGACCTTTCTCTTCATACCATGGACATTTGCTCTGTTCTACAGTTTCAAAGCTCTAGGCATGTACTCTCTGCCTGTCTCGTTCCTGATCGTGGTATGTTCTCTGGGCGGGATAGGAAGCATCATTACCTTCACATTCATGTGCACCAGTCACTTCGTGTATCGTAACCCCTTCATCGATAGCTACATGTCTGGGCCGAAGAATCGCAACCAATAGCTCAAGATCATCGCACGCTTCATGCTGATCTGCTACATGGCTGCCGACCCATTCATGGAAAGTCCTGCTGTGTTCCAGTACTATAGCTTTGCTCTGAACATGTTCCTGCTCTACCGCACGTACTACTACGAATCCTACTATGATAACCTCCTGGACGAAGTCAATCTCATCCTGTTCTTTGTCATCCCCTACGTGCAGGTGCTGACGATCATCAACATGTACGCACAAGTGGACGTGCTCAGCCTCTTCAGCTTCGGGGGGCTGTTCGGCCTACTCATGACTGTTGCTATGATAACCAACCGCAAATTCCACCAGAACAACTATATATTCACAGAAACTCGTTTTCGCAGACAGTCAGTACTCCTCAATTACATCTATGCAATCATCGAAGCAATCAAACAGAAACAAGAGTCCAGCAGCTTCATCCGGCTCAGTGGAGCACTCCAGTACCACGTTCTCTTGTGCTAGGTGCCCGACTGCCGCTGTCGCAAGGCTCTTGAGATTCTTAAATCCCAGACTTTTGATGAGTTTCCGATCTACAACTTTCTATCGAACACTCTGTACAGCTACGTGGACGCTGGAGAGTTTAATGACAGAACGGCTCTTCTGGCCGGCTACATCTCCAACTGGAAGGAAGAAATCGTGTCAAAGAGTCTGTTCTACCTCGATAATGCTATCAAGAACATCCCGCCGATCCCCGAGCTGTGCACAGAGACATGCGTGTACCGCGAAATGCTCATGATCGAAGACTCCATGAAGAAGAATGACGTCAAAAGCATCAAGAACCTAGACTTTAACAAGTTCTATAACTTCCAAAAGAAGCTGAGTCTCCTCGAATCCATTATCGAGGCCAATGTGATGCTGACCCGACGATTCTGGCAAGAAGTCCGCTTCAACAACAGCAACGTCAAACTTATCCGGAGCCTGGGAAGTCGCATCATCAAGCAGCGCGAAGCCATCGAGAAGGACTACTTCGAGCTTCAGAACTGTAACATTTATAAGGAAAAAGTGTAAGTCTACCTGATCTACGTGATGTTCATCATCGCAAGTGATGGCTTCGAGAAGATTCGCAAGAATATGGACAAGAATGCACCGACCCGTATCCTCAAGACATACTTCACCGAGGAATTTAAGCGTGACCATCTCTCAGAAAAGAGCATCGTAGTCATCAGCGGAAACCTCGACAATGGTTTTGCCAGCATCCTATACTCCAACAGATGCGTCACCAACCTCTACGGCTACCACTCCAAAGAACTCCTCGGCAAACCCATTGGCTACATGATGCCTGATGTGATCGCCGAAAGACACGATGAAATCATCGACAGATATCTATTGAAGCAGAAGGTGGCCAAGAAGAGAGACGGGTTCATAGTATCCGTGGTAGACAAAGAAGGCTTTATAGTACCCAGCCTCTTAGTGCAGAAGATTCTGCCAAAACTAGATCGTGGGATAGAAATCGTGGGCTTCATGTCTATCGTTAGAGAAGATCCCAAGTTTATCGTGGACTACTTCCTTTATCGTGGCGACACTGAGGAGGTGGTGGGTGTTTCCAAAGGCCTGCGTATGAAATACGGTATGGCGCCTGGCCGTAAACTGTGGGAGGTCTTCGATGGGTGGGACAACACCATCAGAATTCAAAACTAAATGCGTTCAAAAGAAGGATACCATACCAATTTCAAGGACTAGATGACCCTCGTCAAAGCTTCCGAGTCCCTATTGCTACGAATGCGCCAGGAGGTCTACTATTTCAAAATTCACATAAGGCTAGTGGGTGTTTACTAAAACCAAGTCGCAGATGTCGTCTACAATAAGAGCAAACTCACTGAAGCACTCACCATCGGAGCCAAAGCAAACGTGGTAGGTTCTTCTTCAAATCAAAGTTCCACCAAGTCCGATGATGGCCGCACAGGCTCTTTGAAAATCATCACGTTCGTCCTCATCCTATTCTTGATTGGGGGATTCTCCACCCTGTTTGGTTTCCGGATGACTGCTTCCTTCTCAGTCAGGAACTATTTGGACTCTGTTGATCGCTTGGGCAACGTCAGTAATGCGATTTCGCAGAGCATGTACTACCTCCGGCAAATCGAACTGGCCGAGTACTTCGACATCCGTGATGAGTTCGTGGAGGGCTACTTCTCAAATCTGACTAGTTGGCAGACGACTTTGAACTCTCTATACTATGAGCAGCTGTACGTGATTGAAAGACTATCCATCAAGGATAGTCTTCCGGTGGTGATGGCAGTGAAGTTGGACGACACTACTTCAACGGACTCTTTCCCAAACTCCCTCCAAGATTTCATTTCTCGAATCTACACTCTCATCTAAAGCAAGCAGGAATTCGATACTTTCGATCCTAACCTTGACAAGCCTGTCTCAAACCCCACCTTTTACAAGACATTCCTGCTGGTCAAAAATAGCGCCAAGACCCTCCTGCCGGCGTCACTTTAGGTGTATAGGCTGATGGTGGAGTCCCTGTGTGCTGAATTCAGCAGATTCAGATTCTGGATATTTACTGGGTGTGCTATAGGACTCTCGATTCTGCTGGTTGTGATGATGGGCACTTCTATTCAGTCGATAAAAACCAACCTCGACAAAGCGATCCAGATCTTCTCCCATGTACCTGCCGATGAAGTGGTTCTGATCTTTAACAACTGTTCTTATTTCCTCGACTACTACTTCCCGAGGGATAATAACGAGCGGACAGCAGAAGCCACAGCGGAGGACATGCTCCTCAACCCAAGCCAACAAGTCCAAACAGATGAATAGGCTGACTCCGAATCTTCATAAGACAATCCTTCTTACTTCAAAAAAATACCTGTCTATATCGGCCTCTTCCTCATTCTTGCCTGTGCACTCTTCACCGGCATGGGCTACCTCCATGATTCAAGCTAGAAGGATGTCATCAACTCCATCAACATCATCCGTCGATTGCAAACCCGAGCCACCCTCCTCAAGTACCTCCGTACCTACTCCACTTAAACTAGTATCTCTGGGGGGAACTATAGCACCGTAGGACTATCTCTCTTAGAAGACAGCTTCGCTAATTAGAGGACCCTTACCGCTTTAGAAGCAACATCAAACATCGCTCTTTACAAATCCTACTCGCTCAGTATAGGCTCCCAGGACGTATGCACACTCCTGGACTCTCTGAGAGCCGTAGGTCCTCCTATTCCGAAATGCCGAGACATAGCAGGGGGTGTCTTCACGCGAGGGGCTTCTAGTGCTATGAGTGCTTACCTTTAGCTGATGCGGGTAAACTTTGCCGCAAAAGAAACAGGCGGGCTAAGTCCTGAGAAGATCCTGGCGAATTCGAGTCGGGACGATACAGAGTCTATTTTGGAAGGGATGAGGACTGTGACAAGCTCGGTGATAACAGCTTTGAGGAGGTACCAGATGGAGGAAGTGGAGGAGAAGACTGTGTTGTACAGCTACTTGATGGGAGGAGGGTTCCTGCTGCTGACGGTGGTGAGCCTAGGGATGCTTTGGCTGCCTCTGATCCGGTTTTTGTAGAATGAGAGCTGCTGGAGCAAGAACTTCCTGACGCTGATTCCTTCGCAGGCGATCGCGAGCAGCTAGTTCCTGAAAGCCTATAGCAATTCTGCAGAAAATAAGTTATGATACTCCCCATTCTACTACACCCGTATTTATATCTTTGTGTTTTCGACATCCCCCGCTCTAGAATGATTGTTTAATCTACTGTCGATGATTGTCGTGTACATTCTGGCTTACTTGCTGCTTGTCGCCCCCGCCTAGAAACCCGACGTCGGCATTTATATTTCCAACCTCTACAATATACCTCCCCAGCGCATCGTCAGCATCAACTCCGTCCTCGAACCACAGTCTGGCGAATATCTCCAGGAAGGACAAGTCAACAGGACCTTCGACCTCAGGCAACTCCATACCAACCTGCCCTACTACCTCTTCCTCTTCAACCTCACCAACTAAACCATGCTCAGCCCCTACTCGGTGTGCGTGCAGTCCTTCTACAGCAAAAAATACGACCTTGAACGATGCTGTCCGTCTCGCCCCTCATGCTCAAACTAGTGTACGATCCCTTCCTCCAACTTCACCCAGAAATGCTGTTTGATCTGCGCGAATAGTACTGTTGCGATCATCAGCTCGTCAGTTGCTCGGCCTCTGTCGGAATTTAGCCATCTACTGAACACCCTGCTGATCATTTACAATCCGAACCCTTCGGACTTGTCAATCAGCGTGGAGTGGAACAACGAGTTGACGACAACGAACATCTGGCTGTTTTGGGAGGTGGTGCTCAGCTGCGTGCTGGTGATCAACGTGGTGGTGCTGACAGGGGTATCTGGCCACATGTACCGCAAATACCAGAAATCCCACGAGAAACTCATGAATCTGCAGCTGACCGAAACAAAGTAAGAATGAACAGCTTCGGGTCTTCCAATCCAACCTCGTCCTCGACCTTACAACAGCTGGATTTGTTCCAACAACTTAGTTACAACTATGCAAACTCCCATCATTCCTTCTGACCTTGTGCTGCCTTGTCCTTGAGGATGTTCTCTATGACTTCATACACGTTCATCTATACGGTTTGCTTAAACTATTAAAAGGTACCGTCTATTCGGGTTTCACAGGTTCAATGTCTTCCCTGATCTTGTCCAGCCACAGCTTATAGTGAGGTCCCTTCTGCAACATCTCGGCGTACTGGGCGTCCACATCCTCCTTCTTTTCCTGGACTGCCTTAGAATAGTCGCTGGACTTGCCACGAGCAAAGTATATATGGCCTGTTGTTAGGTTCACCTGCTTCAGCCCGATTTCTCTCACGTCTTCTTCCAGAGAAGAGAGATTTCTTTTCATGGCAAGAGGGATGTGGCCGAAATGAGGGAAGAGCTTCATTGACCTGGCGGTCTTGATGGCTTTCCTCATTTTGTTCTGCTGGAGGATTGGCAGACAAGTCTTGAAACGGGACTGGATGTTGCCGTTCTTGTTGAGGAACTGGCTGAGGAGTTCGGTGTTGCGCCAATGGATATCGTAGGACTTGATGATCCTGGTTTTGAGTTTTCTGCGCTGGTGCTTTTCGAGGGGTTTGTAGATGTATTTGATGGGCTGTGTGGCTTTCATCTCTTCCTTCATGACGCCCAGGTTCTTTTCCGCACTCGAAAAATAAGATTTCGGGTCAAACTCTGCTTGGTCGCCTGCAGGGATCTTCCTATACCAGCAACACGCCAGCAATAAAGGAGGGAGGTTACTCTGTGTCAGTGATGCTAACGCTGTTGTTTAGGTTCTGGGCAGGCTTTCTGATCCTGGCGTACGAAGGGTCGGGGCCGATATCCTGCCGCAGTGCGATTTCGACAACATTATCGACGGAGAACAGTTGGCCGGGTTTCAGGTAGATTTCGCGCGCCAGGACGTTGTTCTTTATGAATTGGAAGAAGGGATCGATCGTCAGCGGGAGGCCTTTCTGCATCGAGAATATGGGGGTCACAGCGAATATATACCCGAGTCTTGCTGAGCAGGAGTTCTTCACGCGATAAACCGGTCTCCTCGAGTTGCTGCAGCTTGAGGGTTATTTATTGGTTGATTCTTTGCATGTCCTCAGGGTTCATGGGCATGAGGGGGCCGACTGCTGGCTGCACCAGTTTCATAAAACTAAAGCCAATGAAGTTAAATTTGTAGGGGGTGAGGGCTACTCGACTTCAGCAGGCTTGGGCGCACGGACGGCCATGGACCTGTGGAGGGAGAAGAGGGAGCGGAGCCACATGGGGTTGGGTGTTGATGGATTATATATAATAATTGGGGTAGTGAGAGCTTTGAATTAAGGTAAGAGGCGATGAGTTTATCTGATATCGATCGATGACGAACAGAGATCGATGCTTTCCAGAAAGGTCTGAAAAGCTGTATAACACTTGCAAGTAAATCGGAGGCACTCAGAGTATCATAATTAGATAGTCTTATGTTTCGTGTCTTCATTGCATTCCCTCCGCATCCATCCTCCACCCAGTAGCCGAAGTGTTGCCAATCTCTCACGTCCATCCTCCCTCCCTTCTTCACAACCTGCCTTGCTACACCTTGAGGATTCTGGGCTGTCTCCTTGCACCCTAGTGTAAACCCAGCACCATCTTAAATGCACAGACACGACAGCAGCTTATAATAATTAAAACCTGGAGAATGGATAAGAATAATATTATTAAGATCGAATCAGTCTTGATGCGCTTGGTCACGATGAAGTACTTGACCGGATAGAGGTTGCCGCTGTCCGTCGACGACGAACGGCTCGGGTGAGACCGCTCCTCTTCCTCGTCGAAGTTGTACACTCTCAGGATATGGATCTCCAGGAATGAGAAGTTCTGGCTCACAAACACTACACTCATCATCACAACTGCGATCGTCAGGAACACACTCAGCGTCAGCAGACAGATCCGCACCGCCTGGTTCGGGATAAACAGCTGCGAAGAAGACTCCTCCGCGAAGGAATCCCGCAGACTCGGCACCAGGACTGACAGCAGACCCAACAGCACCAGGATGGCCACCTGAATCTTCTGGCAGCCCTTTTCCTGCCAACTGCGACGCCAGATCGCCCAGCTGTAACGCATCATCACCTGAAACCTGAAGCGATACACGTCCTTGCATAACTCGCACCTTATTACTTTAAAATCCTCGTGTCTGCTCTGCTTCTCAGTCACTTTCTTGACAATCCAGTCAGTAAGGCACTCTTCATGGATGTACCGCTTGTCCCCTCGGCAATTGCAAGGGCTCATCAGATTATCCAAAGACTCTTCATGCCGGAGGCAGACGCGACACTAGGGCCCGCGATTGGTGGTAGGTATTTAGGTGATGGAATTCTGCAACTGGTCTTCGGAGGTAGGATCGTAGTAGACAACTTTGGACTATTTGGGGTGATTAAGCTATTCGAGTGTGAGACTGAGGCGTTGTGGGGGGCTGCGGGAGACTGGCAATCGGTTGGCTTTGTGGAGCATGATAGTCCTGAGAATGCAGGTATGGTATGCTGGTTTAACTTAAGATGAGAGCCAGCTTATGATTATAATAGCATAGTGTTTGGTTTGGGGGGTTTAAGCTGACATCTCTTCCCTCGCTATCCCTCATAATCAATTAGTGCCATGAAATGCAAATCCTGCCAAAGAAGACTGCATCGCCAAATCGTCTGCCAGGAATGCTTTGCTTCCCAAGCCGTCACGCCCTTCATCTCCTATAAGACTGACAAGCGCCTCGCAATAACCACCCAGACCCACCGAGTCCATAGTCACATCCAGAACATTCAGAAGCAATAGCCTCCCGACAGTATACTGTTCACAGGACAGTGGGAGGACTCTGCCCTCAAAAACAAGTAGTGTATTGCTCGTCGAATCCAGGTCCTGAAGTCGCAGGTAACCCGAATCAAGGAAAAACTCTCTAAACAGAATGCAGAAAAGTAAAAGTTGATCTAGGAATTGAAGCATAGAGTCTAAGAGTCCAAGCTCAAGAAGGAAGTTAAAAAAATCATAGAAACCCAGGAAAGTTCTCTCGAGGAAGAGTGTCAGAATCTCCAACTCTGTAGCTCTACTCTCCAAGCCAAGTGTACTACTGCTAAGACTTGTCTGATCCGTGACGTTTTCCTCCTGACTCCTCTGGCTGATTCCGACCTGAGTAGCTACCTCAGACTCAGTATTAAGCACATGGCTGTACTTGAGGAGTAGCAGGAGGGCGAGGCGTACGTCGAATCCTTTAGCATATAGAATATCAGTGGAAATGATCAAGCCCTGAAATACTTTATCTTTCTGTCTTTCCTACGTCTATGTCTGATGTCTCAAATCCTGCGCCTGACTTTGCCTTACGCTCTCAAATACAATCCTGAGACCAACAGTATGTTTGTCGGCAGCAAGCTCCTTTTCATAAAATCAACTGCATTCGGGGAATTCATCATCAGATACATAGTTGCTGACCGCGGAGCCAGTGTCGATGTCAACTTGGACGCCTTGATGCTGCTCCAAGCAGACGTGGAAGCCATCGCGAGTCTCACCGGCCACAACTTCAAAAATAACGAAGAAAGGGTTCTGCATATCGGAGAAGATCTAATGCTGAAAACAGTGCAGAATCGGTGGAGGGGGTTCTCAGGACACTACCGATAGTGGTGCAGTTGGTTGTACTCTGTGAAGGCCGGGGAGATCTTGATAGACCTGCAAGATACAAAAAAGATGCAGAAATCATTCTATATGGTGGTGGATGCGGACGATGACGAGCCAGACATTAAGGAGGTGCACTCGGCAGACAGTTCTGAGGAGGACCAGTCTTGACCAACATACTATTCTCTACAAATTCTCAAACTAGTCTTCATACTTACTAGTTCAGTCTTACTTGTAATCATTCTGGCCTTTGCAACTATAAATTTCTAACTCTCCCATCAGATGTTGTACACTGCCTCCCACGGCATGTCTGAGGCGTCCTTCAATGCATACGTCAGCATCTCCTGCGCGAAATGGTTGTCGTACTTGAATTTCAAGCTCTTGTGGTAGTAGCAAATAGCCCTGTTTAGATTTCCAGACAGGTGGTGTGCGAAGGCCAGGGAAAAGTACGTCTGGGCATTCTGGGGGTTGAGAGTTACGCATCTCTCGAGACACTTGATAGAGTTGCGGTAGTCCTTACGCTTACGATGGCAGTGCGCAAGGTTGGACAAAATGGTTTCGAGAATCCAGTTGGTGGCATCTTCCGAAAGAGCTAGAGCTGTGTTATAGCATTCTAAGGCTTTTTCGTAGTCTTTGTGTTTATAGTGGATCACTCCGATTTCGTTGAAGATCAGAGGATCTTGGGGGTTGATATTCTTGGCATAGTTCAGAGACAGGAGTGCCGTCTTGAGATTGTTTGTCCTCAAGTACTCCATACCCATATATAGATGGGCAGAGTAGCACCCTGGGAAAAGCCTCGAAATCGTCCTATACACGGACATCGCCTGGTCGGATTCATCCTGGATGGCGAAGCTGTGCGCCAATCCTATCCACGCATAGAGGAAACTGCGGTCGAGCATCAAGGCTTTCTGGAAGTACTTCCGCGACACATCATACTTCTTGATTAGGAAGTAATAAGTGCCTACTGCAAACCAAGCTAGAGGGTGCGAGCTGTAGTTTTCTACCAGGTTGTGAGCACAATAGTAGAGCTCCCCCAGATATTGGAGGTCCAGCAAGCACGCACAGTAAATAGGGATCACTTCGAAGTAAAGGGGATCTTCCTTAATGGCTCTAAGACAGACCTCATATGCTTTGGGGATGTCATATTTCGTGTGAGCGTTCTTTGCTTCGATGCATAGCATGTCTATGTTTTGTCTTGATCTAAGATTTTCGAACAAAGTCTCGCTACGAAGGTCAGAAGTAGGGGGAGGTGCCTCGACTTCCATGGTGTTGGGGCTGTTGGTATTAAGATCTTGCTTGACTCTGGACGTGTAGTAGTGTCTGACCCACAGATCCTCCTCGTTAAAGTTAAGCATGGTTAGTAACTGTTCTTTTTCTGAGTTGGAGAGCAGATTACAGTCGACGAGGCGGTTGAATGCCTCGATGCAGGTTGGGTCTTTCTTCAAACACTCTTTGTACATAGAAATAGCGGTGGTTTTGTTCTCGTTGGCTTCACAGCACTGGGCTTTGAGGAGGAACTTGGCACTTTCCAGTTTCTTATTGAAATAAGGATTATCCAGTTGCATTTCTAGGATCTTAGAGCATGCCTCATATTGCTTGTTCATCAGTGTTGCCTTGGCTGCCAACACCTGGAAATTGATATTATGCGCAAGCACCTTGTACTTAACGAACAGACTGTGCACCTTCTTAAAGTCTCCGTTGTGCAGGTAGCATTGACCAAGCAGATAGACCATGCCGAGGTTGCCGTTGGTGAGGGTGACGAGCTTATCGCCGAAGAAGATGGCATCGCGGAACATGTTGGCCTGCATGTTTTCGACCATGAGTTCGTATAGTCTCTTGATGGACTGGTTCTGGAGGAGGCTGTACATGGCGGAGAGTTCGGGGAACTGGTTTTCAGACATGCCTTCGAAGTAGGGGTTGTAGAGTTCGTTGACGAAGGAGATTTTGGGTCCTCTTGCGGGAGTGAATATGGTGTTCTTCTTGGTACTCATAGACAGTAGCGGTGGGCAATGCGACACTGGAATATTTTAAATTATAAATTTGAATCCTCCACTATCCATTTAAGAAGACGAGTCCATTAAAATACTCCAACATAAGGAAATCCAACGCCCCAATACTCCCTCATCTTGGTGTGCCTCCTCCGGCCTACGCGATGTATCTCTGCAGTTCCTCCACCCTCTATCTCACCCCTTTGAAGTCTGATAGTACCCTTCCGACTGCTTCCTCTGTCGTGCATGAGTATACTCGCATCGTTCTCATCCGTAGAAACTCGAAACTCAGACTGTCCACTCTCTTTCTTATCCCCGCCAAAGCCCTCTTCAACTCATTCTCTAACTGTATATTCATACAGGTAGGTATGGGCTAAGGTTAAATTTACACTTTCTAAGGAGGAGAGTGAGTCACTGAGTCGATATCCACAATCAAGCCATGGATTTCTTCTTCGATGAAACTAGTGATGCTGAAGTCCTTTAGTTTTTGTGTAGGGCTTTGTTTTGGAGACCAGACAGCTTACTCGATTTTTCTGCTGTTGTTCTGCTGCTTTTATTGTGTCTCTTTGAGTTCCTCGATGTCTTCCTCAAGCTGTCCGATCACCAAATGCAGGTTGGCATTGATCTTCTGTTCGGCTCTCAGCTACTTCTTCAGGCTTTCTATTTCGATTGACAACTGCCTATTTTTTTCAATGTCTATTAGTAAAATATTGAAAGACAGGTGGGTACTTAGGTGGACTTAATGTCGTAGTTTTTCGACGAGTCTATCGGACTCAGAGACCCACACTTCACGACTCCTGAGTTTCGAGGTTTAGTCCTCATACTTCTGTAAATCTTAGCAATTTATTCTGCTTTATTAGGGTTTTTCTGACATCGTCCGAGAACTGTTGACTTTCTCGCCTGGCTCCGAGTGCTGTCGCTGCTGGGTGACTGAGGTGATAACCTGTGAGAAGAGGGTGTTGAATGAATAGAGAGTGTAGGGGAGTATGTTTTCTATTGACGAGGAGCCAGCCTGAGTTGGTAGTAGTTGGCAGAGTTTGACAAAGATTGAGGCGACGAGTCGTTGGTACTTCTGGGCATTCTTTGTTTTGAATTTGAGCGCCACCTATTTCTAATACATACTCCTAATCACTTGGTCTTTCCCCTGCAATCTCTACTCCAACTACCGCAACCGTTCCTGGTATTCTTTTTCCTTGGTGCTCCAGTCTTCCTTAAAGATCCCTAGCTCCCCACTCACTTTCCCGACTTCCATTTATAATTACTCAATCCGAATCTCCATTTTGCTCATCTCATTTTTCGCCATGGTGAGATCCTCGCTATCCCTTTCTAGGCATTCCTCCATAGATCTCCCTCCTAAAATAGGACTCCCACCTCGTTCCAATGCATTTCTTCTGTCCTTATCTGACCCATGCTGATATTTTCCAAAATTTGTATCCACACCCAATATAGATGTAGTAGACCCACAGCCCTCTCTTGAGGGTTTGTCCAGAGCACATCTTTCTTCCTGAGTCTTCTCCGAGATGGACTGCATAGTGTCTTTAGTTACTGCTCTTGCATCTGACTTTGAGATGCCAATGTGGGGATTGCTTAGTTTAAGGATCTAGGCAGTCACAGCGAATTGAAGACTCGCCTAAATATGATGGCAGCCATTTAAAGGGAGTATTAGGGTAGCAGGTTGATGTTTTCCTACAAATCTTTTAAGAGCTAAGTAGATGTGACCTAAAGGTTTCGGATTTTTATGGTAGGCAGGGTCAGTAAGCAGGAATACTTCGAGTCTGCCTCTGAAAGTTGAATAGGTTTGAGTCTAAGGGTTGTAGATCACTTCGGAGTCGAGAGAGACGGATTATCGGAAGACTGATGTGGTTTGATTGATGAAAGTAGTCCGGGTAGCTGAGGAGTGAGGACCGATGGAGAAAACTACATATGCATAAGCACGAGGGGGGCAAGGGTGGAGAGTAAGCTGTTGAATGGTGAGGGTGAACCGGCATGTATGGATTGAGGAGGTGCTGGGAATCATGTGGAGAAGCCAAAGTTTGGCTAAGCGGGGTTCTTTAAATCAATAAAAATAAATCGGGTCGCATTCCAAATAGAATTAAAAGGAACAATACTGTCTAGCCTTTTAATGATAAAACCCTACAGTAATCGAATAACCTTCAGAGCCATCTTTTGAATTACCCGTTCTCCCACTCTCCCTTCTTTTCCCGCCCATCTCGATCCGTCTCCCGCCCTATCCCGTGCTGTTCTCCTTTCATCCATGTTCCTTCGTACTTTGTCCCATCTGGCCACACGAAATTCCCATTCCCATGCGGCAAATCGTTCTAGAAAGTCCCTTCGTAGCATGTCCCATCCGGCCAGCTATACCGTCCAAACAGCTTCATGTTGTTTCTGAACTTGCCTTGGAACCGCTCCCCATTGGAGTACTCCTTCACGCCATCGCCGGAGCACTCGCCTGCCCAGAAGGTGCCTTAGTACCTGAACTCAGGCGTGACTAGCTCGCCTTTGCCGTGGTATTTGTTGTACTGGAAAGAGCCAACGTATCGGAGTTTGTTATTTTTAAACTCTAGTTTGCCCTGGCCGTGGCGCATATCGTTGAGCCACTGGCCCGTATAGGTCTTTTCGACGTCGAACATTGTGCCCTGGCCCTCTGCCTTGCCATCATTAATTTAGCCCTCATAGCAGTAGACCTTTGTGAGGATCCTGCCCAGTCCATACATCCCATCGTTCTTCCAGTAGCCTTCGTAATAGGTCCCGTCGTTAAACACAAAAATCCCTTTGCCATGCCGTTGTCTATTATTATAGTTCCCGTAATAAACGCCCTCCTTGTATTGGTAGGGACCCTGATCCTTCAGTCCCAAGTTGCTAGGAGGCATCGGCTCCAGGGTCTCTATAATCGCTCTTATGGGAGGGTGCAATGTGGGGAAAGGCACCAAATTTAGACTCGGTGGCAACTCATTCTTTTATGTTTTTCTGCTGGAGTTGGAAGCTTGGCTCAGAGATAGGATGCTCGTGGTGCTGTTGCTCCTGTCAGTAAGAGGATTGGGATTATGGCCAGTCATCATGGACTTGCGCATTTCACTGACCAGACTTTTGCGGAGATCGTCC
This sequence comes from Lepidurus packardi, assembly GCA_023053545.1. Classification (NCBI taxonomy): domain Eukaryota; kingdom Metazoa; phylum Arthropoda; class Branchiopoda; order Notostraca; family Triopsidae; genus Lepidurus; species Lepidurus packardi. Next base: position 96,481 of record JAKZAN010000105.1, read on the forward strand.
TATTGAAACAGCTCCTTGAACTGTGCATAGATCTGCCTCAATTCTTTTTCGAAGATGTTCTTCATCTACTGGAAGCGTTACTCGGCCCTTTCGAACCTCTTATATTTGGGGGTCCTGTTGGTGAACTGCTTGATTTCCATGTTCAGGTGGAGCAAGTCTGCACGCATTTTGAACATGGACTTGTGCTTGGCAATTATCTTCTCGATTAGTTGGTAGGTATTGCTGGCCTGGATGTCATCGCTTTTACCTGCGAAGAACCCGAAAAACGATGTCTCTTCCCTACGTTCAGATGATATCGTTTTCAGCTGATTCTTGAGCTAGTACAGCTTGTCCGTATATTTCAGGCTATCGTCTAAATCGAAATTCGCACCGCCAAGGTGCACAAACAGCTATAAGGATTGGAGAGTACTTGTGAATGATTAGACTATTGAGGCGTGGGCACGGTTTTCGATCTCATTGAAGATGGCGTGGAGCTGTTCAAAGTCATGGTTAATGGACTTGATTTCGGTGCTGCACAGCTGTTTTTGGTTGGCTAGTTCGGCTTCGCAGCTGGCGATACCTTTTTATAGTTTGGACTGTAGCTAGCTCCAGTTCTTGGTGATGTGGTAGTTCATGAACTGCGCGTAGGGGTAGATGAAGTTGATATGCACGCTAAAATGTTCAGCCTCAATCTGTTTGCAAGCCTCGCAAATCAGATGGCCTGTGGGGCAGGTCTCCAGCGCGCAGATGTAGGTGACGGGTTTGTTGTGCTTAGTGCAAAGGACTTATGAAACTTGGTTCATCGGCAGGTGGTTTGTGACTGGACTAAGATATTCGCAATACAGGCCAGGCTTCTTACACTTTCAATTTGTAAACCATAATAGAGTCGATTCAAAGCTGAATCATTATCCCCCCGTATTTAAACAATCCCGACCTTTGGTTCGGACTTGGGAGGTGTAACGTTGGGTATTCGGGTACTGGAGCTACGCAGGTGTAATTAAGGGTGAAGCGCCAAATTGAATCATGGTAAACACCCCTGCTTAACGTATTTAACACTTTATACCGCTCGTGCTTATAATCATTAGAACGCCTTACCTTCCTATTATGATCGTCAAAACTCCTTTCCACTTCACTTCCGAAGAAAAGATCAGTACAATCATCACCCCTTAAGTTGAGAACGTACCTCACATTCTTAATAAGTCTAAATGAATCCCCTCTCAGAGCCTCCAAGAAAGTAAATGCGCATCAATCCTCTACAAAGACCTGCAAGTGAACCTCGAAAAAACCAAACTCGACAAGCCTTTCACCCTTCTCACCACTCGCAAACTTAGGCACAAAGTCACTGGCGAGGAAATACTCATTATTGATCGCATGACTCCTGTCTAGTTTCTTGCTGACTTTAAAGACCTTCCTGATTTCTCCCTCAAGACTCCAATGACCAACGAGCAAGTGTTGGATATCTGCAAGGAAACCCTCAGAAAAGGGGAGGATCGTTTAGGCGAGAATTGTTCAGAGTTCTTAGGATGCCTGCGCCCGGCAGCATTCCTGAAGGAATTTAATCTCGTGCCTCCTCAAAAGTACCCCTCATCCCTAGATTTATAGTGTTTTGTCGAACTCCGATAAGCCCTTACCGCCTCGTTATTCAGGTCTGAGCTTCAAATTTGAGGATGCCGTCCCTTCACAGTACATCGTACCCCTTCCCGAGTAAATCCGCAACTCCATGCTTTATAAGACTCTAGTTGACTTCTTTAATAAGAGACCTATCTGGATAAAAAATGTCTTACTCTATCAGCTCTAAAGTATGGGTATTCACACCAAGACAACTGAGCTGAAGAACCATCTGCAATATGTGGCGTTCTTATACTTAGATGGACCATGGAACAGAGGGTATGTGCGTTTCGGCTATGACCCCAAAAAAGACCCTCAGAGCGTACATTTCCAGACGGTAGGTGTTAAAATTAAGACTAAGGACCTTTCTGACAATGAAGACGAACATATGAAGATTGAGAGGCGGTAGAACAGACATCAATACGACCCTACCTTTGTGAAGATTAGCAACAAAGAAGGCTATGTGCAGGCATTCCAACTGTGCGATATCAATGACAAGAAGATCAAAGACATTCTGGAGACCAACAGGGCGAATGAGGACGAAAAGGTTTGTGACAAGGTACTGGGCTGGCTCAACAAGGCAGACTTCAACAAAATATCCCGCCACATGAGGAACGTCGTGCGTGAAAAGGCCCGTGGCCAGTGAAGCAAACTATGATTACACTCTTTCTAAAGATTTCATATCTATAGCTGAGTCTGAAGAAGGCTAGACCGGTTATTATATACGAGGTGTCATGCAGTTCACTCTTCGGGGGCAGGCTTGATGTACAGGATATTGTTGCATCGGACAAGCACTTCGCCGAGTTCGCCTCTTCCTTGGCCGTCGATCCATTCCTCAGCGTGGAGTAGCTATGGGAGATTATTAGAATTAGTTACGTGGAGGTTCATGTATGCGTCCCAGGACTGGAGGACACCCTTGAGGTCCCAGCCCCACTTGAGCTTAACGAAGACGGGCTTGCCGTTCATGGAATAGAGAAAGGGGATGGGGTTTTCGAGTTGGAGCTACGGAGAGTGAGGATGAATGAGGGTGGTGGATGGTTACAGTGGACGACATGGGACGGCGGAATAGGTTTCTCTTATAAAAAATATGGATATAAACAATATTGGATATTAGTTTAATAGTGAAAGCAAGAGTTAAGGATATTGTTTGTGGCACTACTATGGGGTGGGAAGGGAACCCAGGGGTTGGGGTTGGGGTTGGGGTTGGGGTTGGGGTTGGGGTTGGGGTTGGGGTTGGGGTTGGGGTTGGGGTTGGGGTTGGGGTTGGGGTTGGGGTTGGGGTTGGGGTTGGGGTTGGGGTTGGGGTTGGGGTTGGGGTTGGGGTTGGGGTTGGGGTTGGGGTTGGGGTTGGGGTTGGGGTTGGGGTTGGGGTTGGGGTTGGGGGTTGGGGTTGGGGTTGGGGTTGGGGTTGGGGTTGGG